>BQNB010002425.1:0-125123 GCA_026074375.1 Tanacetum coccineum | reverse complement strand
AAGACTCTAAGTGCAACTTTGTCCTTCATGTGCTAAACAATTTCGAATCTCGGAGCACATGTGTAGGGGGAGTATTTGATGGAGTGGAACGTTGCAAAAAAACAATCGCTAAAAGAACATATTTTGGTAGCATAGATCCTTTCATTCAAAACACAATCGAAGGAAATTTTTGCCCCCAAATTAGAAGAATCAATGCGGAGTTAGAAAAACTTCACTTGTGTTTGAACAAGGAAATGGTTGCTGATTTGAGATACTTTAATTCTCTTAAACATGAAGTAGACACTCTTAAATCTCAACTGGAAACTCAAAAAATAATCGACCGACTTTCAAGGGAATATTACTATGCTGATCACATGAATGCAATACTTGGTGTGTACACTCATCTGGATGAAGTTACTAATTTGCAATGTGATTATTTGGAAACTTTGGAAAAATGTAAACATCTTGAAAAAGAGCTTTCAAAAAGTAGAACAATGTCAAAGAGTTTTGAAGCACTTCAGAAACATGCGATTAATCTTGAAATTGATTTACAATAGTGCAAAGAAAAGATAAAAAATAACAAATCTTTCAAAGAAAATCAGTCAAACGTATTTGTGAAAGAACGTGAACAATATCTTGAAATTCAAGACTTGAAAGCTCAATTACAAGACAAAGGAATTGCAATAAGTGAGTTGAAGAAACTCATAGAAAAGATGAAAGGAAAATCTGTGGAAACTAAGTTTGAAAAATCATCGGTTATTCGACAACCGAATGCTTTTAAAAGTCAAAGACAATCAATTTTAGGTAAACCAACTACTTTTTCAGATTCTCTTGCAAAGACAGATTTCTCAAAGTCAAAGTCAGTTACCACACAAAATGTGTCCCATGATTTTTCAAGAACACAAATATGATTTCTCCAGGAATGTACAAAGTGCACATAAAGCCTAATCAAACTAGAACACCACGGTTGCCTCAAGACATTAGGAAAACTAACAAACGCGTGTCTTTCTCTACAGGAGTAATTCCCACTACTAGTGTTAGCAGACCACAGCTTAAGAGCAATCAACTGGAAGATAGAGTCATGCCTAATAATAGTCAACGGAAGAAGCAAAATGTAGTAGACCACCATAGGAATTTTAAGTTTTCAAATAATAAAACGTCTATAACTGCGTGTAATGACAGTTTGAATGTTAAGACCTCGAATGTTAACTTTGTCTGTGTTACTTGTGGAAAATGTATGCTGAATGAAAATCATGATTTATGTGTTCTACATTATATTAATGGTGTGAATTCTAGGACTAGACAACCAATTGCTGTACCTATTAGTACTAGAGAACCCAAGCATAATGTGAACCAATCTGTTGCAACATCTAGTAAGAAACCCGTTGCAACAGACTCCACTATCAAGAAATCTAGAAACATAACTAGGAAGTTATATGAGCAAGTTAGTAAGACATGCAGTTGGTGGTATCCTAAGTATATACCACCCGGATACAATTGGAAACCTAAGTCTCAAATAGGAAATGTTAACCCAAACTTAGAAAGTCAAACTAGGTCTTGTATTATAATAGGCTAGTCGGGTTTAACGGGCTTGGACATTAAACTAATATTGTCTATGTATCGGGCTAAAAGCCCACGAGAAGCCAAGCCCGACCCATTTAGAAGCCCATACGCCTCACTTAAGGCAAAAGGGTATAAATATCCCTTCACCACACTTGGTGAAGGGTGTTGGTTACATTTTCATTCACTTGTCTAATACTCCATTGTCTTCTAATTCTTTTGCAGCACGTAGAGATCATTCTATTCATCGTCGACTCTGGGTGCTCAAAGCACATGACCTCAAACCTCAAACTTCTAACTAATTTTGTGGAAAAATTTCTAGGAACAGTGAAGTTTAGAAATGATCAAATTGCACCAATTCTTAGCTATGGAGATCTGGTTCAAGGAACTATTACCATCAAACGGGTTTATTACATCGAAGGGCTTAATCATAATTTATTTTTGGTTGGTCAATTCTGTGATGCGGATTTGGAAGTTGCTTTTCGGAAGTCTACATGTTATATCCGTGATTTGAAGGGAAATGATCTTCTCACAGGTTCTCGTGGCACAGATTTGTATTCCATTTCTCTGCAAGACTCAACAACTCCCAATCCAATTTGCTTAATGGCTAAAGCAACATCGTCTCAAGCATGGTTATGGCATCGTCGTCTATCTCATTTAAACTTCGACACCATCAACTTGCTTTCAAAGAATAATATTGTGAATGGCCTTCCAAAGCTGAAATTCGTCAAAGATCATCTGTGTTCTTCTTGTGAGCTGGGGAAAGCAAAAAGAAAGTCTTTTCACACTAAGACTACCCCGAGCTCAAAAAGACGGTTACAACTTCTACACATGGACTTATGTGGTCCAATGCGGGTAGAAAGCATTAATGGAAAGAAATATGTTCTTGTAATTGTTGATGACTTCTCCCGATATACTTGGACTCACTTCTTGAGGTCCAAAGACGAAACACCTGGAGTTCTCATTGATTTCCTCACACTTGTCCAAAGAGGACTTCATGCTCAAGTTACAACAGTTCGAACTGACAAAGGCACGGAATTTCTTAATAAAACTCTTCATGCATACTTTGCAAAAGAGGGAATAAGACACGAAACGTCAACTGCTCGAACACCTGAACAAAACGGCGTTGTCGAAAGACGGAACCGTACTCTTGTTGAGGCTGCTCGAACAATGCTAAGCGCCGCTAAAGTTCCTTTGTTCTTCTGGGCTGAAGCAATTGCAACAGCATGTTTTACTTAAAACCGTTCACTTGTAATCCCACGACATGAGAAAACACCTTACCATATCATCAATGCCGGGAAACCGTCAGTTAAGTTCTTTCACATCTTTGGTTCTCTTTGCTATATCGTCAGAGATGGTGAAAATCTTGATAAAATGAAGGAAAAAGGTGATGCATGTATTTTTGTTGGGTATTCTACTCAGTCAAAGGCTTACAGGGTATTTAACAAGAGAACAAGAATGATAGTTGAAACAATTCATGTTAACTTTGACGAATTGCCTCAAATGGCGTCAGATCACGTCAGTTCTGACCCCGGTCCACAATGTTCGACAACGGTACTTGAACAAGACAGTTTAAGTCCCGGTCCACAAAGTCAAGAAAATGTTCCTCAAGTTGCTGAGACAGTAACAACGTCAAATGAGCTGGAATTGCTATATAGTCCGATGTTCAGTGAATTACTCAATGGAACTTCTCATGTTGTGTCAAAGTCTTCCGCTGTACATGCTGCTGATAATCTCGATAAACGTCAACAACATAACACAACTCACACTTCTACAACAACCGATGTTGCAGATCCACCTCCATTGAACATTCAATCAACACATCAAACTCCAACTCAAGTACCAACTGTCACTGCACCTGAGAACATTATTCAAGCAGAAACCGATACCAAAAATGCACAATTTGACAAAGACGAATTTATCAACATCTTTAGTACATCGGTACAAGAACAAGGGGATACATCGTCTCGTCATGTTGATTCGTCAAACATGCATACTTTCTATCAACACCATCCTTCTGCACAGCAAGTTTGATATGTCTATGATGGGGGAGCTGAAATTCTTTTTAGGAATTTAGATCCACCAATCCCCTTGTGGTATCTTTATAAACCAAGCTAAGTATGCTCAAGAGATACTTAAAAAGTATGGTATGACCTTATGTGATAGCATTGGTACACCAATGGCTGCAATCACCTTGATGTGATTGAGTTGGTACTTCGGTCGACCAAACGATAATATCATAGTTATGGTCAGATCAATCAATTGTACCTAACAGCAAGTTAGACCAGATATTGTACATGCAACATGTTTTTGTGCTCGCTATCAAGCGAAACCGGCTGAGAAACATCTCACCGTGGTTAAGCGGATCTTTCGGTACCTTAAAGACTCCATTAACATGGGTCTCTGGTATCCAAAGGACGCTGGTTTTGAACTAACTGCTTTTTCAGATTCGGATCACGCATGTTGTCTCGATTCACGTAAGAGTACATCTGGTGGCATACAATTTCTAGGTGGTGATAAGTTTGAGTCTAGCTTGGTCATCCAAAAAGACAGGACTGCACTTCAATGTATTTCAGCAGAAACAGAGTATGTGTACTTATCTGCGATGCTGCCACAAGTTCTTGTTTATTTTCTTGACTCTTACCTTCCCCTCCCCCCTACCCCCCCCCCCCCCCCCCCCCCCCTCTTGTGTTTTCTTCTTATAGCTTGTTTTTTTCTGTTTATATGGTTGAGTACTACAACTCACAGGATTATGGCTTCCACTGTGTTAAATACATAGTATTGTGACTCAAAGGTAGCCTATAGCCATTCTCGTGCAACTGCCAGTACCTACATTCCCGTACCAAGCACATCGATGTCAGATATCACTTCATAAAGGAATAGGTTGAAAAAGGTATTGTTGAATTATTCTTTGTTATAACTGAATACCAGTTAGCTGACTTGTTTAATAAAGCTTTATCGGAAGATAGGTTGATGGATCTGGTCGGTCGATCTCGGTATGAGATGTGTGTCTCCAGTTGTACTGGAGGTAGCTGGCATGAATTCTGCTTGATTCACTTCAAACATCAATTTGTATATATTTTTATTCTCTCTTTATTTTTGTATTATAAAAAAAATTTTGATAAAAAAGAAAATACAAAAATATAAAACTAACAAAAAGAATAATAGCTGAATAATTATAAAACTAGAAAAACAAAATATAAATCTAAAAAAATTTCAAAATATACCAAAAAGAATTCTTCTCGACCATGTCTATGGAATCGATTTAAATTTACGTACCTAGAAAATGTTGATTAATATCGGACAACGGGCGTGTATATTGAAGTTCGAAGCAGAAGTTTCATTAAATGCTTTCAAAATATGTCATTTCTAAATTTTTTCTCTATGACTTATGTACATTTCAGTGCATAACTCGATCCCTAATATAATAGGGAAGTGTACGCTTCAGTGTGTTTACTCTAAAAATAGAAGAGAAGTCTTCTATCATGTGTTTTTAAAATCTGTCTTGAACCAAATTTTTTCAAAATGAACTTTCAATGTCAATAATTGTTCTACAATATAATTTGTGGTATTTTTTCATAAAAAAGTCTGGTATTTGTTAAAAATTGTTGTTTCAAAACTCCCTTCTCGTATTATTTTCAAAGAATTGTAGTATGTAGAATGTCTTTTTATGTGACCTCAATTTCTAAGGGGAGGCTTTTTAAAAAAGCCTTTTAATGTGTTGGATACATCTCATAAATGTCAATTTTTATGTAGTACAAAGACCACATTTTGTGAAATAAAAATGTGGACAATTATAATGTCAATTATTAATTTACACTGTTTCATAAGGATTCACTCGTCTTCAAAATGTTGTGGTTGTATAATCAATTTTTCATTACAATGGTCAAGTTTTATATAAATATTGGTATCCCACATATACTGTTGAAGGGGAGCTATCGGAAATTGAAATTTTCATGCAATATCGTGGTATAATTTTTCTCCCCATGGAATATTTTTCCTGTCAAATTTTAATCAATTTGTATTTCAATTACTAAGGTGTTGTATTATTTAAAATAAGGGGAGATAATGTGATTACAAATACGTTATTAGACAAATGTGATCTTTAAGACTTATGTCGCAACTCTTTTACCTTCATTATCATATGATAAAACAATTTCGAATTCGGATCACTTGTGTAGGGTGAGTATTTGAAATAACAATGTCAGGGAAATTGGTTTTATGGTTCGTTCTCATACCCAACAACTATTAATTTCAACAAGATAATGATGTCATAAGGTGAATGAGGTTAGGAATAAGTACTACGAATCCAACCGCAGAAACCGGGGGGGATCTACAAGGAAATCCCATGTTAGATATAGCAGTTCCTTAGGTATGATTGGAGATGAATGTGTAAGATGGGAAATGCACTAATATTTTAGCTAACACTGGACAATCACAACAAGGTGTTAGTAATGACGTCTTAGTAATGCATCTGATGGGGTTGAAGTAATGAAAAAAGAAATGTATGATAAAGGGTGAAAACAAAGGCCTGCAAACAACTTATGCAAGGAATACCGGGTCAATACATATCTATCAAAAATCACAAATGATATTGTTGATATTGAAGAATGTAGCCATGGACCCAGTGATGCATGCACCAACCCTTCCCAGCCATCGAGTTTCTCCAAATTAAAATTGTCTCATTTGTCACGGAGTTACACACGTAATTATTACATCTCAGACTCAGAGAGTGATAAGATTGAATAGGTGGTAGTCTGCCCAGCCTTCTGTTTATATAACCAAAAGTGCACAAAATTCGAGTCTAAAGCAAGAAGAGGATACAATTTTTTAAATATTATTAGGACACAATGTCAAAATACTCTTGCTGAACACATTAAAGTTCACAAGCTTGTAAATAGTCGTCCTACGCTTATCTTACAGATTCTTGCCAGAACATTCGGAGTGATACTCAAGTATTTCACAGTGAAGATGGAGCGGAAATCCTGCTTGAGCCACCGTCAAAAAAGCTCTTGGTATGTGGACTTGAAAGATTCTATATGAATCACAGCTTGTGATAATGGTCATCAATTTTGTCCTAGTAAATGAATTGAAGACTAAATCAGAAAGAAAGTAACTATTGATTTCATTCTTTTCCGTTGTTGTCTGCCTTTGAGTCGTTCCGGTAATGAGAACATAGCAAGCATGGTGAATCTAATTACATCTATGGTAGAAGAATCCTATGCTTTGAGCTGGTCTCGCCTTAGGAAACCACTGTCAAGGATATTCTTTGAATTACCTGACTCCACAGGTTAGTATTTTATACTATTAAAACGGTTTACGAAAACCGGAAGGTTTAATGCAAACCGAAACTCCAAGTATGAATGGACAAAGGCTCCTTATTCTCTTCTTATTGCTAACTGTCTTATTTCAGGGTTTTGGACGACGGTTGTATGCAGCCTCATTCTAGTGAAGTTGGATTTTCAGAAAGCCACATTTTTAGCCTCAAAAATAATTGAGGTCGAACATGAAGTTTCATTCTATTATGTATTTATGTCTCGGTCAATCCAATTGTTAAAGTTGTAATAGGAAATATCGAGGATTCGGGCCTCGATAGTTAAATTATATTGTATTGTTTCGGGTTTAATCCCAAGCTAAACCCGAGCCAGAGTGGTTCCTTGTTAATTTTCCCGCGCGATTTCCTTTTACGTGACGGGGTATATTATATGCTTTTCTCTTTAGAAAAAGCTAGTTGTTCATTATATCAAAAATAATATCTTTCTCTTTTCTCTCTCAATTATCTCTCCTCTTTCTCTCTCTAAAAAGAACAACTCAATCTTTCTAATTTCTAGTTCTAATTTCGAGTTTGATTCTATGAAGTGAAGTGTTATGGGATCCTATAATTGGCATCAGAGCTACGTGTGGATTCGTGGTTGATTCGTGTGGTAAAACAAGCTCAAATTCGTGGCTTATATTGAGACAAAAAACCCCACGGCTCAAAAAAAAATTTGGGCTTAGTTGGTTAATCTTGTTCTTCACTTGTTCTACACATCAAAAGGTAAGAGTGCTTCAAATTTCGTGTGTTAAACAAGCTCATAGTTCGAAATATAAGCTTTTAAAGCTTAGTGTTCTTCGTGGAGGGTTGCTCAATATTGGACGATTTACAAGGTAATACGAGTTAAGGTGTGCTTAAACTTGATGTACTCACAAAGTATTACATGTTTCTAACTCAATTCGTGGCTAGAAAGTTCATTGGGTGAATATTTGCAAAATTCGTCCCTTGCATTCTTCGTGGCGGTTTGACAGAAAAAGGGACAAGATCTACGATTTAAGAAAATAGTCAACGGCGATTTGTTGACCAAAAACAGGTGTGTTGTAAACCTCTCACTCCTCCCGGAGTGCTAATAACGCTTTAGCGAGTTGCTAAAAACGGCGATTGCTTAAAAAAACGGCGAGTTGCTAAAAAACGTGCGTGTTGCGTAAAAACGGTAGTTGCTAATACGGCGTTCCTTTTCTAGTCTGTAGTTGCTAAGAACGAGGCGTGTTGCTACGGCAGAGTTGCTCTAACGGCAGAAGTTGCCAACCATAGAGTTTACTAATTTGCGCAGCGCGTTTGCTAAGAATTTTTTTTGAAGAAAAGGGTTTCAGTAAAAACAGCTCCATAGCTTTTGATCCGTATTGTACCATTTCAGGCCGTGACTTTCAAAAGCGAAGAGAAAAATGAGACGTTCACGGTGGAACCATCCTTTAGTGGTTAAGGATTTTTTGAGGCACAAAACATCGTTTACTATGATTTTTGACCATTCTTTCAGTATTTTGGAATTTGTCTTATCACTTGTTTTTGTTCTAGCTCATGGCCATCTGTTTTTATTTTTTTAGGCTCGTTTCAGTTTGGTGTGCCTATTTAAATCAAACAGCTTTACCCTAGCCAGAAAATTATTTGTTTTTAGACAATTAATAAGTGGGCCCTGATTTTCGAAACAAATCATTCACGGGCGTTTCTAGTGATCTTGTAAATATCCGTTAATCTTCAACTTTATCGGTTTTGATCATAGACGAGTAAAAATCCCGTGAACGGAACTTGCACTCAACAACCACTACTTCAATCGATAATAACCACTTAAGATCCAACGCAAAATCTTTCACACTTCATATTTCATAAATTTTTCATTCTTCATGTTACTCCAGTTAACTCTTCCTCAACAAGTAATCAAAATGCACATCAATATCATGGCAGCTGGTTCAAAAGATCATCCCACCGAAGCTTGGACCAGGAGATATTTCTCAGTGGCGGTTCGAGTTTTCTACATACCTTGAACTAAATCAAATGGCGAATATATGAGGAAGTGCTCTTGGAAGGTCCAATTTTTTCCTACATTTCTCTTCTTCCTTCCCACCCCCTTTCCTCTTACCGTTAGATATAATCATATCATACTCTACAAACGTACTCATGCAGCAGTTGAAGCAGACAGAGAACATTCTACAAGTAGCCTGGCACATGAAGATAGCTGAGACAATAAACAACCATGACAGCAAAGGAAAAAACTTTACTTTCAAGCTGAATAAGGAAGCTATTTTTCTTGATTTGTGACTGGTATTGGGGATGAAATTTACTCAACTGTTGATGCATTGCAACACATCTAAGGAGGATGTGGACGCATGAAAGGGCTACATACAAGGGGAATCGTTGAACGTACAAAGATTAAAGACCACATCTATATTGGGAATTTGGGAAATTTACTTCTCGAGATGGATGAGATGGAGAATCCATGGAGTCTTATTACTCCCGGTTTTATAAACTGATGAATGAGTTGACAAGGAACAACTTGCAAGTTTCACCAATGCAAGTGAATGTTCAATTTCTTCAACAACTTCAACCAGAATGGTCAAGATTTGTGACGGTTGTCAAGCAGAGACAGGAAATAGACACAGTCTCATATCACAAGCTGTTTGACGTTCTGAAGCAGTTTCAAAACGAAGTTAATGATATCCGTTCTGAGAGATTAGCCAGAAGTGCAAATCCATTAGCACTTCTTGCGGCTGCTCAACCATATTCAGATAACTACTATCAGGCACCAAAACCTCAAAGATCGAATGCACCATCATACATGCAATCTTCTTCCACACGACCAAGTGCGTCTACCAGACACAAAGGCAAAGAGATCGCCAAACCAGTTACTCCTCAATCTGAGTCCGTTTCTGAGGAAGACAGTGATCCAGAACAAGCTCGGAGGGATAAGGATATGAAAAAGAACTTGGCACTCCTTGCTAAGTACTTCAAGAAGCTGTACAAACCTACCAACAACAACCTTCGAACTTCTTCAAACTCCAGGAACAAGACTGAAGATACCACACCAAGGTATAACAACGACAATCAGTCAGGGCAGTTTGGGAATCAAAGGACGATGACAGTTGCTGGGGCTAGGGAAACAGTAGGCAGTCCGGTAGTGCAACAAAATGGGATACAGTGCTTTAACTGCAAGGGATTTGGACACTATGCCAGGGAATGCAGGAAGCCAAAGCGGGTTAAAGACTACGCGTATCACAAGGAGAAGATGATGATGTGCAAACAAGCTGAACAAGGTGTTCCACTTCAAGCTGAGCAAGCTGATTGGCTAGAAGACACGGATGAAGAGATTGATGAACAAGAATTGGAAGCACATTACAGTTACATGGCAAAGATTCAGGAGGTCTCACCTGAAGAATCCAGTTCTACTAGTCAGCCATTGGAACAGGTACAAAACCATGATGAAAATGATGTGTTTGCCAATGTGAGACGACATTCTGAGCAACCTGAATCCATTAACGACACATATGTTTTGGAGAAGGATGATAGCAATGTCATTCCTGATTCATCAAATATATGTACTAATGATAATCAGGTTGATCAAAATGCGGCTGAATGTGTTGATGAGCGTGCTGCGCTTGCTAATTTAATTGCTAATTTGACTCTTGATACGGAGGAAAACAAAACGGTATTAAAGCAATTAAAGAAAGCAAACGCATCATTAACTCAAGAACTTAAGGAGTGCAAAACTAACCTTGATGAGACTAGTAGGGCTCTAGGGGAGGCTACTAGCAGTCGGGATAGTTGTCTGATTGCACTTCAGACCAAACAGACTGAGCTTGAGAAGTACACGGCCCTTAATGACCGAACGAGTGATTATAAAATACTTCAAACAAAGTTAAATGAAACTCTAGGACTATTAGCTCTTAAAGACATTGACATAAAAGAGGGTTTAAAAACTAAAACCTATGAAATTTCAGTTGTCAATCAGAAACACGATGAGCTAGTCAAAAAGAGTCTGTTAACTAGGTCACAATTTGAAGGTCAACTCAAAGAGAAAAGTAAGGTTATTTCGGATTTAAAGGTTAAGGAAGGAAAAGACATTGACACGATGATTGAAATGGACAAACAAATAAAGTTTTTAAATGAAATTCTTTATAAACGCAATCAGTCAATTCAGACCATTCACATGTTAGCACCCAAATGCGCAACGTATAATGGTAGATCAACCTTTGCTAATCCAAAGTACCTCAAGAAAGCTCAATCTGAAAAGCCTCGTTTGTATGAGATCCCATATGATACATCTGATCCTGCAAACAGATTTTGCCCCAATGGGGAAGAGACAGTGACTCTTGAAAAGGAGAGTAGATCAAAATTGGATAAAGACAAAGTGAAACCATATGATTACACATATCAAAACAGTCTTTATGAAACTTTCAAACCACCATCCAAAACCTATCTTGATCAGTTGGAACGCGCTAAAGAAGTTAGGAAGACAATGTGGAGAAAAACGTTTGTTAGGACAAAGCCAAACATTGCTAAAAACCTGGCCTTTCTACCCATTTCTAAATCCATTAGTAAAAGTAGACAACTTTATAACGAAATGACAAACAACTTCAATCATTTTAGAACAATTTGTCAACAAGCTTGGTCTAATCATACTTATAGTGCATTTCCTAACCCAACTGCTAAGACTATGGAAGTTTTGATCAAAACCTTATTAATGCCTCTTTCAGACAAAACTATACTAGACAGTCATTGTTTTGTTCATGAACTAAAAAAGGAAATGAATGACGATTTGGAGTACGTTAAATCCCTTGAAAAAGAGGTTGACGAACTTGAATCTGAAAAGGCTGATTTTTCAAACATTTATGATCTACTTCTCGAAGAGTGTGTGTCTAAAGATGTTACATGTTCGTATTTGCATTCTCTGTCTGATTTAAATGCTAATACTGAATTACAATGCTTGTATCTTCATAAAGTCAAAGAATGTGAATGTCTTGCACAAAAGCTGTCAAAACAAACTGAATCTGTTAATAACGAAGTTCATAATAAGCTTTTAAAGAGTTTTGCTAAACTTGAAAAACACTCGATTTCTCTTGAACTTTCTTTACAACATTGTAAAGAACAGATGAAAAACAACCCAGTTTGCAAAGAAAATGCTTCAAATGTATTTCGAAAAGAACGTGAACAATATCATGAAATACAAGATTTGAAAGCTCAAATGCAAGACAAGAACATAGCAATAAGTGAGTTGAAGAAACTCATCGAGAACTGCAAGGGAAAGTCTGTGGAAACTCAGTTTGATAAACCATCTGTTGTTCGACAACCAAATGCTCAACGAATTCCAAAACCATCAGTTTTAGGAAAACCGACTCCTTTTTCAAATTCTCCTGAAATGAGAAGTTTTCAAACGAAACAGTCGGTTAATAAAACTAATGTGTCGGATGGTTTGTTTAAACAAGTCACTCAACAGAATTTGCCTCAGATTAGAAAACAAGCAGTTCGAAACACCAATGTGATTGCACCTGGCCCCTCTAGGAATAACCCAAAGCATGTGTCATTTCAGTCACCTAAAGAATTTGTAGGCTCAAATGACATGGTTCATAACTACTACCTAGAGAAAGCTAAGAAAAGTGCACAACTTCAGAAAGACAAAGATGTGAATGGAAAACCTAGTATGATTGATCCTGCTAGATTACCCAACACTACTAATGGTTGCAAACCAAAACATAGGAATTGGCAAGCATCAATGAGTATTCGGGTTTCAAACAAAGATGTTCACTTAGGAGAACATAGGAAACACAAGCCTTTCTTGAAGTTCAATGGCTTGCAATGTCCCACATGCAAAAAGTGCCTTTACAGTGCAAATCATGATGAATGCGTCTTAGAATACCTCTCAAGGTTAAATCCTCGTGCCTCTGCACAGAATAAGGATGCAAAATCCCATAAGACAACAAAGAGATATATGCCCGTAGAAAAGTCAAGTGCATCTAAGAAACCAGAAAGACAGATCCCCATAGGACATAGGTTCTCAAACAAAAAGACTACCACTGTCCCTGAGAAAACAATGAATCCTAGATCTTGTCTTAGGTGGCAACTAACGGGTAGAATTCTCAAGACTGTTGGTCTTAGGTGGGTTCCCACAGGAAAGTTATTCAACTCTTGCACGGGCAAGGTTGACAGTGAACCCACGCATGGTTCAATAGTAGATATCCCTCATATTCATGCATGCAAACAAACTCTGGGTTTAAGTGCAGGTAAATCATTCAATGGTCAAAAGCAACAAAGAATTGACTTAAATGCAGATGCACTATACAATGCAAAGCAAGAAGATCTCAGAGTGTGGTTGCTGAAAATGTTGATATCTAAGAAACCAGTGCCAGAATGGTTTCACAAAAGATGAGCTACATCAAAAGACGTTTGATCGCAGCAGATCAAGCCTCGGTCTTCATGGCAATGACGTTTGAAAGAATCAAATTTCAAGGAATGTCATGATCAAACGGGTTATATTACGTCGAAGGCCTCAATCACAAACTTTATCTTCGGTTGGTCAATTACTGTGCTGCTGATTTGGGAGGCTCTTTCAAGAAATCTACTTTTATTATGAGAGAGATCTTCAGGGAAACGAATTACTAACTGGTAGTCATGAATCCGATCTCTACACAATAATCTCTTCAAGAAACAAACTTCATCAACTCCAATCAGTTACATGGCTAAAGCATCACCAACTCACGATGGATATGGCCATCGAAGACTTTTCTCAGCTTAACATCGATTACATCCCTTACTCTCAATGTAAAATTTTGTGACGGGCTTACCTAAGTTGACATATGTCAAGGATCAACTTTGTTCGCTTGTGGAAATGAGAAAAGCAAAAAAAGCTCATTTAAGTCAAAAGTTTGTTCCAATTCCAAAAGAAGGCTGAATTGCTTCACAAGGGACTGTGTGTGTCCAATGCGCGTATGCAAGCAAAATGGGAAGAATATATTCTGGTGATTGTTGACTGACTATACAAGATACACTTTGGACAATTTTTCGTCTATCCAAGGATGAAACACCAGAAGTTCACAAGAGGACTTTCTCACTATGAATCAACGCAATCTTCAAGCTCAAGTTATTTATGTCCGTAACTGACAGAGAGCACGGAATTCTTGAACAAGACACTCATGCTTATTTCAAATGAATAAGGCATTGAACATCAAACTTCCAACTCCTCTAACTCCTGAACGAATGGCGTGTTAAAACGGAACCGTACACTTGTTGAGGCTGCCACGAACGATGCCTTTCAGCTTCTAAGCTTCCATTACATTTTGGCTGAAGCAGTTGCAACGCATGCTATACTCAGAAATATCAATCCCATCATAACCACTCATGGAAAGATGGCATATCACATCATAAATGACAGGAAACCCTTCTATAAAACAACTTCGACATCTTGGTTGCATTTGTTACATAACTAGAGATGGGAACAGCTGGATAAGAAGAAAGAACAAGGGGATCCATGTGTCCATGGTGGGATTATTCTACTCAGTCGAAAGGGATATCCGTGTTTACAACAAGCCGAACAAGATTTGATAGCTGAGTCCATTCATATCAAGTTGATGAAATAAAGAAGATTATGTCTGTTACATCAACAGTTCAGACCCTCACACTCACAACGACAGAAGATGTCTGTTGAAAATGTCTCTTCAGGCCTCGTTCCTCAAGGACTAAAGGCGTCAGATTATGACAACTCTGACCCCATGCCCCCAAGACAAAATGTTGTTCCTTCAGCAGAAAAGACAGATTCGTTACAACAAGGATTAGAATTTCTCTTCAGTCCTTTACTTGAAGATTATTACAATCCAACACCGGTGCTTGCTGAGGAAAACAACAATGATCAAGCACCGAATGCATCATTTCAAGAAGAATGAATTTATCAATCCTTTTTGTACACGGGTACAAGAAATTAGTGAGTCTTCCTCATGCAACATTGATAATACCGATGTGCATTCATTTCAACCACAAAAGTCCATGATACCGATGGACCAAGATCATCCATTAGAACAAGTTCGGGGAAATCCATCCATGACAGTTCCAACAAGACTAACAGCTTGCCACAGATCCTGAAATGTTAAGTTCGCAGCTCATAGTGGAGTAATGTTGAACCGAAGAACACTAAGAGGCAATGGCTGATTCGGCAATGGACGAAGCAAAGCAGGGTTGAACACATCAGATACACAGAACTAAAAGTCTGGGAACTCGTCCGACAAACCATTTGTGCAAGATGGAATAAAGCTAAAGTGGTTATGGAAGAACAAAAATGATGAAGATCAAACTGTAATTCGCAATAAAGCACGACTTGTAGCTAAGGGGTATGCACAGGAAGAGGGTATTGATTTTGAAGAATCTTTTGCTCCAGTTGCTCGACTTAAAAGCAGTTCGGAATTTTTGATGCCCACAGCAACACACAAAGTCAAATCCACAATCTATCAGATGGACCGTGAAACGGCATTTATATTAATGTCCACTGCAGGAGGAGGTTATGTTGCTCACCGAAGGGTTTGTTGATCCAGATCAAACCAAAAAAGTATCTACTCTCAGGAAAGCTTTGTAATGGATATTAAAGCAATCTCCAAGACCTGGAACGATGAACTATCAAACTTCCTGATGCCACAGCTTTTCTAAAGTACATTGACCCGAACATTATTCAAGATAAAATATGGGGAGGAGTTTCTACTTGTGCAGAGATACGTAGATGACATAAAATTTGGGTCTACAAACCCTAAATATTCAAAAAGATTTGAAAAGTTAATGCACAGTAGATTTGAAATGTCCTTAAAGGGGAGATTAAATTATTTTTAGGACTTCAGATCCACCAGTCCCCAAAAGGTATTTTATCAATCATGCCAAGTACGGCATTAGAAATTCTGAAAAAGCAAATATGGGACAAATGTCACTCCATTGTACAACCATTGGCATACTAAACCAAAACTAATGTAGATTTGAGTGGGAGAAACCCGTAGACCAATTGATTACGTATAAAATCGGGTCACTCATGTACTTGACATCTAGTAGACCAGACTTAGTGCAAGCAGTATGTTATTGTGCACGTTATCAAGCACGTCCAACACAAAAGCACCTCAAGGAGTGTTAAAAGAAAACTTTAAAAACCTAAAGGAACCATTAACATGGGACTACATGGTATCCAAAGGATTCTGCTTTGAACAACAGCATTATCAGACTTGATCATGCTGGATGCCTTGATACTCGGAAACAGCACATCTGGTGGATACAGATCCTTGGTGAAAAACTTTGTAACTGGATGTCAAAGAAACAAAACTGCAACGTGCAATGTCCTTCATCAGAGGCAGAGTAGCGTGGCGTTATCTGCAAGTTTGCTCAAGTAATGTGATGAGGACACAGCTTCAAGATTAATGCTTCAACTACAACAAAATACCATTGTAATTTCGACTCACAGTCAGCCCTAGCAATCTCAATGCAACCCCGGTACAACATTCGCGAACAAGCACATTCAACCGCGGTATCACTTATAAAGGAACAGGTTAAAAAATGGTATAAATTTAGAAATTATATTTTGTCAGAACTGAATTCCAAAAAGCAGACATGTTATACGAAATCCTTCCAGAGGATCGTATAAGTATCTTGTCATGAAGATTGGTATGAGATGTTTTTGACACCAGCGGAATTGGAGTTGCTGACAAATGAGACTGCTTGATATCATCATCAAACATCACCATGTACATATTTTTGAGAAAAGCAAAATACAAAAATATAAAACTTCAAAAAGAAAATACAAAATCAGAAAATTAGAAAATTTCCAAAAAGATTCTTCTCGACATGTCTCTTGGAATCGATAACATTTACGTGCTTAGAAATGTCGATTAACATTGACACGGGTGTGTAAATGAAGTTCGAGCGAGAGTTGCAAATAGTTTCAAAACATGTCATTTCTAATTTTCTAAATGGCTTATGTGCAAATGTCAGTACATAACCTGGACTTCAAATAAAGGAAGGTTTATAACTTATCCTCACAACGAGAAAATTAACGTTTCTCGGTCTTGAGCTGTTCTTACAAGACATTCAATGTTTTTAGCTCAAGAAAAAGGATAGTGTACGTTTCAGTGCGCTTACCCTCAACGTTAGAAGAGAAGTCCTCTAACATTTGGTTTTTCAAAAAGTTGAACATAATTTTTCAAGAATTTCTCGATGACAATTCATAATCTTTCAAAATTGTGTGTTCAACAATCCATCCCTCACAGTGATTTCAAAAGACAACAATTTCTCAATTGGTCCTATTTTTGAGGGGGAGTTTTTCGAAAAACAACGTTTTAATGTTCTTGGATACATCATCAACGACAACTCTTATGTATTCAAAACATTATCAAAATGTTCCAAACCATTCATGCTGATAATATTTTCTCCCACAGATTTTTCAAGACATATTTTAATCACAAGGTATTTTCAAAAAACTAAGTGTTTATTATTTAAAATAAGGGGAGAAAATGTAATTAAAATATGATCTATTCGACTCAAAGTGCTGAAGAAAAGGTTTTATGGTTCGATCTTATACCCAACAACATCTTAATTTCACGACGATTCTGAAGTCATAAGGTGGTTAGGTTAGGAATCAATCCTATGATCCAACCAGAACCGGAGGATCTACCCAAGGATAATCCAAAGTTAGAAATAGCAGTCCTTAGGTATGATTGGAGATGAATGTATATGGGAATAATGCTGACTAAGATTGAGCTATAACACAGAACAAACACAACAAAGGTTTAGTAATCCGTCTTGGTAAGACATTGAAGGCGTTGATGAATTAAAAAGAAATGTATGGATAAAGTCCAAAACAAAAGAAGCCCTCCACACAACTTAAGGCAGAAACCGGGTCAATACATATGCTGTCAGAATCACAAGTTGATTGCTGACATTGAAAACGACATCATGGACCCAGTGATGCAATGCACAACCCTTCTCAGCCATTCGGGTTTCTCTTAACAGAAACTTGTCTCATTTGTCACGGAGATACACACGTTATCTATTGACATCTCACTCCGAGATTGTTGATATTGAATAGGTGGCAATATGCTCCAGCCTCCGAGTACTAAAAACCAAATGGCACTAATGCGAGTCTAGAGCCAAGAGAATCAAATAAAAAAAAATCTCGTTAGGACCATTCTATTTCAACACTTGTTGAACATCATCAATATTTCACAAGCTGTTATCAAGAGATCCCTACGCAATATCATTGTGATATTTTGCTAGAACATTCAGAGGAACTCTTAATTCACATGACGAATGGAAATCCTTTCAGTGTCATCATCAAACAGCACTGCGGTAGGTGACTTGCGAGATTCTATATGAATCAAACTTGTGACAACTGGATATCGATTTGGTCCAGTAAATAAATTGACGGTTGATGAATTTTGATAAAAACATGACACTCTCGATGTGTTACAAAAACACTTTAACGAGTGACACGTCGATTGATTTTCAAATCAATTTTCTCGTTTATCACTAACGTAAACCTGCAGGTCAAACGGTGGTAACGGCAACCTCAATCCCATTCAAATGCTCAATCTACGAAGACAATCTATCTAGAAAGCTCAAGATTTAAAGACAAAGACTTCCGCTAACTCTGATTTGAAGCTTTCAAGATAATGAAAAAGTATGAGCATGTATGGAAAAAGACACAGATGCAAGATGGCAAAGAACGATAAAGACAAGACAAAGGCTCAAGAGTCAAATCGAAAAGCATGAAGGAACCAGCCAAAAACATATAACGTAAGACAAAGACCAAGAACACTCGAGCTAAACTACAAAAGCAATCCCACTGACCTCATGAAAGTGTCATCAATGAACTCCACTTCTGGGGAGATTGTTAGCCTCCATTTTATTGAGTCAATAAAGGAAGCTCTTCCTGTGTTCAAGAACCACACTTTCGGGGGAGAATGTTAGCCTCATTTATTGAGATCGAACAAGGAAGATTCGTTCACTCCTAAACGATTGGAAGCTCGTCTTTACTAAGTTAATGTTGTAATAGATAATATCGGGAATCGGGCTCGAAGATAAACCTAATATGTAGATGTTTTTGGTTTAATCCCAAGCAAAAACCCGAGCTCGGATTCCTAAGTTTAAATATCCCGCGCGTCACTTTTAAGTGTCGGAAGTATCTAATGAACTTTTCTCCACTTTGGAAAAGTTAGTTGTTCGTTGTTAAAAATATCTAAAATAAATCTTTCTCTTGTTTTCTCTCTCATTTCTCTCTCGCTCTTATCTCTCTCCTAAACAACTCACCTCCTCATTTTCTAGTTCCGATTTCGTGTTTTGATTATATGAAGTGAAGTGTTACGGGATCCCTACAATTACCAATTGTTAGGATCCCGTTAACCTTCACTTCATATAATCTCACACACGAAATCGAACTAAGAATGAAGAGGGTGAGTTGTTAGAGAGAGAAAGAGGAGAGAGAAATGTGAATAAAAAGAGAAAGATTAAAAAAAAAATATTTTAGATATTTTCAACAACTGAACAACTAACTTTTCCAAGTGGAAAAGTTCCTTATATACTCCGACACTTAAAAGTGACGCGCGGGATATTTAACTAGGACCCGGGCTCGGGTTTTGCTTGGGATTAAACCCAAAACATATACAATATTAGATTATCTATCGAGCCCGATTCCCGATATTATTCTATTACAACATTAACTAATTAAAGACCGAAGCTCCATTGTAGAGTGACCGAACTTCCTTGTTCGACTCAATAAATTGAGGCTAACAATCTCCCCCGAAGTGAGGTCTTGAACACAGGAACGAGCTTCCTTTATTGACTCAATAAAATTGAGGCTAATAGCCCTAAAAGCTTAAACTTTGAAAATAAGCTATACTATAAACCTTGAATGAATCTAGATAAAATGATTTTAAAAATTACAACAAGAAAGTAGAAAATCAAAAGAAATAAGCTAGAAGTCACATTTGCTGCTATACTACTTTTGAAAGGAATTAAAAGCTAATCAACAGCTTATTAATGAAGTTAAAAGTTGATTTTTAAAAAGCTAATGGAGTACTAATGAGGTGCTTAAAATTAATTTCTAACTCCTAATAAAAAGTGCTGAAAAATTGCTAGAAAAATGAATAGCAACAACAGTTTTAACTAAATAAGACTGTTGTTGCTGATATACTTGGCAAGAACTAAAGTGCAGGCCAAATTCTATATTGAGAACTATCTAACCTAACTATCAAATGTTATCTAAACCAGAATATAAACTATGCTTGAACTCTAGAATGCCTTGAATCACTAAACACTAAAATTACTTGAACAATAAAACTGACCTGGTGCTAGCAAGGATCATTTAAGCTCTAAATTTTAAAATTCTACAATCTAACTCTCAAATTTTCTTTAAAACTTCATAACTATGAAAGTCTAAACTATGTAAAAAAACTTTGATAGGAATTTGTTGACTTTAAAGGTCAAAAAAGCATTAACCCAAACACTAGTTTAACTAAAAACTGTTTAAACTAATTTTACTTAAAATCTATTTCAAAGCTAAAACTATTGAAACCTTATATCTACTCTATCTTATACTAACCTAATTAAGCTATTTAAGCAATTAAACCTACAGCTTATTAATAGAAATAAGCTACTTTATTAGCTAGCTTCTTATACTACTTTGACAGAATTAATAGTAAAAATGAAACTAAATGAATCCTAACTATAATTTCCTAAAGACATTTGTATCTCTTAACTAACTAAGAAATATTAAACAAGATTAAGCTCACAAAAAGAAAATTCAATAAGCTAAATGGAATAAGCTACATGAATGCTAAAATGAAATATAAAGGATTAAACCTGGAATTGAAGTCTCAGAACTAGGTCACTCTTTCTGAATGAGTGACCTTAAAACACAAACCTATTGGCACCTTGCCTCTATACACTGAGCTTAAAACTCAATAAGCTCAAAATTGCTTATTACTCCAAAATTCTTCAAAATTTGATCAATATGAATTCAAATGACCATATTTGAACTATATTAGACAAAAACAGTATTTAAAAGAATTCTTAGAACATTTGGACAACTTGAGAGCTAGAGAAAATAGAATAAGCTAAAAACAGCTTATTTCAAGCTTATTAGCTAAATTCGGCTTATTACATGAAAAACTTAAACTCAAACACAATTAAACTTGCTTTATTGATGAAGAAAGAAGAGTACAATAGAAGTAACAAGAAGTAAAACTGAAATTGAAAAGATTTAAAAAGAACTTAATTCGACTAAATGAACAGTAACTAAAAAGAGAAAATTACAAAAATAAAATGCACTAACTAAAACTACTAACTAACTCCCTACTGTTCATCTTTCTTTCTCTTTTATAGATGTCCCGGGTCTTCTTGTTGTGCTTCTTGTGTTTGTGTTGTGAGAGGTTCACAGCTTCAATCTTGGCCATTGAAGTCCCTTGTGCTTTCTTGAACTCATACCCATCGTTGGATTGATTTGAAGAGTGTGGGATTGCCAACTTGGCATGGTATCTTGTGATGGGGAGTAAAAGGTTTTATCCATTGGATTGTGTAGGTGTTTCAGGGTAAAAGGGATGAAGAAGACCCGTGATTGCTCTTGGGTTTTTTTTTGGGCGGGAATGAGTGTATAAACACTCTATTTCTTTTGGTAACAGGGTTGGGTTTGGTGATGTTGCAAGAAAGGCCCCTAATCTTACATATCTTTATTACAAACGTAGTCCTTGTGGTGACAAGAAAGTTGTAGGTTTTGCCAAGTTAAGTCCCTGATAGCTATAATGGTTTATTAACTTGCACAGTCCAATGAGGTATAAATGAAAAGTTTAGTTGATTTGGCATAACAGTCCCCTCCAACCATATTAGAGTATATCAAAATAAGTCATGCCGGTGTAAAAACTTTTAGGAATTGGCAATTCAGTCCCTAAAGTTGGTAATTTGGCTTTGCTTTGACTTTTCCATTGACTTATTGACCTATTGTCGGGTGTTGACTTGGCTTTGACTTTTGCTTCTCTTCATGACTCTTATTATTTTCGTGCTCGTTTTATCGATTTGTCTTTGATTTTCGATCCTTTCTTGTATAACCTCGATACCAGCAAGCAACAAAACCCAAAAACAAAGCATATTTTATGCAAGTTATATGCGTTTTTGGGCGTATAGGGTCGAATTATTAGGTAATACAAAATGTGAAATTAAGCACATTATTAAATCCCCCATACTAAGAATTTCGTGACCTCACGATAGTGTATGAATTAAAACATTTACGAAAACTAAAGAGAGATCTCTAATTCCCCTCGACTAATAACTTTTGAAAAAGTAGCTAATGTTCGTCAATGGAAAGACCTAATAGAATCAACATCTTCGACAAGTCCCATTTTTACCAAATTTTATCTATACACTAACTATCCCTAATATTTTTGGATTTTCCTTTTTCTTTTCTCACTCCTGTTTGACTTCCATTAATTATATCACCATTAGGGATCATAGAATGAAACGCCCATAGAATCAATCTACAGATGTCCTGACTGATAAGTTCCATCGTCCCCAATTTTCACTAGAGCCAAACAAATAATTAAACAAGATCATTTGTCAATATAAGCCAAATCTAAGAACACATAATTATGACTTGTGAACTTTTAACTCCCAACATGAATATATGATTAAATGTGTTGTACTCATTTCAACTCACCATAGATCAACTTGATTTCCATAGTCGTGAATTCAAGATGAATCAAGACACAAAGCAACAACTTTATTAGGACCTTGTAACTTGCTTTTAAAGAACGAGAATTTAACTGTAGAACTTATTGCAACATCTTCAACATTATAATCATAAGTTCTTAAGCTAGGAATTTGTTTGGCTTTAGTTTTGAACAACCTACCTAGGCCTCGCTCCCTAGTAAGAGAATCACACCAACGACCGATGATCTAGTTTGAAAACCCACCCCAATTGCAACGTAGTAGGAAATCACATCAACACCTTCTTCCTAAAATGGCTAAGGAAAGGGTGACTTCGTTTTAGACCCTCGACCTAGACCTTGACATCCTGGTGATATATCACATCACACCAAATCCCTAGAGTAAAGATTCCTTAGATTGAACCCCCACCTCGTGGTTATGCGGGGTGGGATATCACGACACATCTTTTACTTGTTTCCATATAATCCAAATGTAAGCTTCATTGGCAGTAATTTCAATCTACATGCATTTTTGCATTTTTAACTTTCGAATTTATTAAGAACAGAAAAATCTCGCTTTTAAAGAGGTCAAGTTACAAATTTGAAAGCTTTTCTAAAAACATTGAATGAATTAGTTTAGAATTGAATTGAGCAGGGCGAATGGTTAGGCGGTTTAGAAGCTAATGGGAGAAAAATCCATAAGTTACACATATAAGTATTAAAAGAATCTTGCTCACACATAAACTTAATTTAACTCTAACACTATCTTGTTTTCTTCACCTATAAAAATTCGAAAGCAATAGAATTCGTGAAAGCTCAAGCGCCAACACGCGGTAATTGAGGATACTAGCTAGGGCACAACACGCCCGATCGAGACAAAAATTATTCTCATTCTACCATTTAGAAAGTCAAAACCGTGTTCAAAACATTTTATTTTATTTTTGAAAATTTTCAAAATTTTTCAATTTTTTTGGTATTTTTGCAAAAATTTGGTGGTAAAAACGGGATTACGTGATAACAACGACTGCATGCAAAATCAAATTGAAGATTCCCACCCCCCATACTAGAACTAAACATCATCCTCGATGTTTCAAAGGGGTACCTACGTAAATCTAAGGCCGTTTATGAAGTGTGCCAAAAGATAAAAACGGTTAGTACGATTAGATTTGGATATTTGTATTCCCAAAATGAAGCAGGATGAGAAACTCATGTGGATACTGCGAGAGATAGTTTTCACTATCAGGGTAAATCCAGACATAAAACACCAAGCAACCCAAAATATAGGACAAAACACGGGTAATAGGAAAATGAAGCCTCGCTCACAAAAAATCACTTATTAGTACTACTACTGATAAGCATGGGGTGCCTCCCACAAAGCGCCTTGTTTTTGTTAACCGAGTCACAAGCTCGACTCGACCCCGAAATCCATTGGTCCATGGGGAGCAAGTTGGAAGATAAAAACATCATCGACTTTTCATTCAAGTGGTTTGGATAAACATTGAATTTGATGAAGATCTAACTCCGATTTGAAAGCAAAAGAAGTGGGGGGAAAAGAAAAAGAAAAGGAGGGGAATAAGAGATACATCCGGCATAAAAGAATGATAAATTGGGATGCCGGGATCAAAAATGGTATCTTCATTCCCGGTGGAGAGAAGATATGGAGGGACAACGGGATACGTGAGAAAAGCAAGAAAGATCCATACAACGTAAGCGAAGAGAGAAGATTGGTCATCCTCTAATGGTACATTCACATTAGTCGTAGACACATTCTTACGAATCCCGGGGTCAATAGAAGTCAACTCTCCTGGATCGGGCTCAATCTTAAATTTGAAACATTCAAGATTCGGAAGAGACATGATATGAGTGAGTTCATCGGCGAACTCCTCATGATTAAGGTCACTCCTATCGGCAGGAGGAAACTGATCATTCGAAAGATCAAAGATAAACGAATCATATTGAGAAAAATCAACATGAGTAGTGGTACTGCCACTACTCCTCTCTTTAAAATGATCGTTATCAACGTAGAAAGCTTTATAATCAGGAAGAGATAACTCAGAATGAGTAGTGGGACTGCCACTACTCCTCTCTTCTAGATTAAAGCGGAAAGTTTCAGATTCGGGAATAGAATTATCAAAGGTGTTAGTCTCCTCCAAGAAAAGATTAGGAAATGTGGAGGTAGACTTGATCACAACTTCGGAAGATGGAGTATGATTATCTCTTAATGAATCGATCTTAGCAATAAGAAGATTGACATTCAACAATTTTTCACGAAGGATATCGTCTTTGATTGTTAAAAGAATGTCATCATCAATCCTTCCAACTTCCGGATCAACAATCTCCACCACCTCTAAGCTGACGATCTCAACATCGGGAGATGATGCATCGACATAATCGATATCCTCACCGTAGGGAGAATCGTCATCACTTGAAGAATTATCATCGTCAGAATTGACAACAATCTCAGAATGTTCATTGAGAGCATTAAGAGGGGTGGTATTTTCACAAAGAGGCACATCACACATTTTTGTCAGAATTTCCTCGACTCACTTGGGATTAGGACAAGTCCACAACACTAGACTTAATTACTTCGTCGGATTACCGTTGTTGGAATAGTAATCAAGATGCACGTCCCCCATCCTTAGAGAGTTATCGGGGTTTCCTCGAATGGTAAAACGGTGTGATTGCAGTGGTGTTTGTCTTCGACATCATCGATAGCAAATGGTAATCTTCCAAAATCGATCTTAGCACTTGCTCTTCCGCAATTCGCTTTTCTTCTTCCTTCTTTTGTATAACTTGACCAACCAAATCACGTAAGGTTGTCATTTGTTCCATAAGCTTATTTTGAGAATTTAGAAGGTCATTTTGAGAATTGAAGATTGGATGATTGACGGTATATTGCGGGGGTTGAGATTGGTCAAAACCAAAAGAATTAGAATCATAGCAAGAATTTTGCTCATGATAATAGTCTTCATTCAGCGGTTGACATTGAAAAGTCTCATGAGGACCCCCGCAATTTTCACAACAAAGATATTGTTGTGGAAAACTTGGTGAAGTTTGTGGAAAATAATTAAAAAAAAAAAAAGTTTTGACTTGAAAACAGGTCCCTGATTGTAGACAAACGGGACCTTGAGGCAGACAATCGAAACCGTAAAAGAAATCGTTCCCCACGTATCTCACAGAGATTGGTAACGTTTGTGGATTGTGGAGGATGGTTTTGCAACACAAGGATAATCGTAAGAAGAATACGAGTTTGAAAAATTATTTGGTGTTCCATTTCCAACTTTACAATAAAAACAAACTCCATCGTATTCATTGCACCCACATTGTTGGCATGTACAAAATAGACATTGTTGTTGCAAACTTTGCAAGTTTTGTAGGGGCTCACTAATGGTTTGAGTGTTGCATGGTTCCGGATCAGTGATAATCGGAACTTTCGAAGGATAATTATACCCGAAAAGAAGCACCTTTCCCACAAGACATACAAAGTACAATTGCGACAAAAGATTTCAATCAAACGAATCACCGCACTCGGTGACAACACTGTTCGATTTGTGGAAGACCTTGGTGAGGAATTTCACCGTAGTATGTGTTAGACCACGAATGGCTCATCGAGTAGCAATACCAACGATGGTATTGATCGACGAATGGACACGGACGAGTCTTGAAGTCTTGAATGACTTCCTCGAATGTCTATCGTATTAGATCACAACCTTGACAATGAAGACCAAGAATTGGGTCTCCACAATCGAGACCAAAATTTATTCAATATACGGGTCTATGAGACTAGACGGGTGTAATGGAACAAGAATCTTGTCATTAAGACTCCCATTCGAAAAACAACCACAGTTTAAAGTGTACAGACTTCCACAAGACGAGCATTCAGTTAAATATCGCGTAAATCGGATCCAAACCGATAATCAGACATACGTCATAAGAATTAAACATAAAGATGGATAAAAAAGAATTAAACGATACGAAGAAAAAGAAGATTATTTTTGTTTTTCGAATTTTTTAAACAACATATTTTACAAACGGACAAAACGGGAACAATGATCTGGTCATCAAGATTTCCTATCGAACAACATTCTTTAGTGTACCAACTTCCACAAGTTGAACATTCTTTGATTGCATAAAGGGATTTTGAACGATTAGGCGCCATAAGAATTAAACATTATCGAGGATAAGGAAAATGAGAATTAAACAAATAAGAGGAATAAGAAGAATATTTTTAGCTTTTCCGAATAATACATAAGATAATTAAAGAATTTGAGATTGAGAAGATTCTTTTTGGGGAAAATTAAATTTTTAGTATTTATTAAGAATGAAAACAAAAATATTTTTGGTAACCGTTTATTACAAGCTTCACGATAAGTCTCCAAGATTACGCACAAGTGAGCGGAAAAGCTTAGCGAGCCGCAATGACTACTTAGAAAGTAGCTATCACTTTTCCTTAAACTCACCTTATAGTTTGTAAACTTAAAGGTCCGTCGTACCTCGCAAGTAACTTACGATTTATTTTGTTGTTTATTGGAATGGTTTAAGATGGATAGCTAGTATCCAAATTTGTTTATTTATATTTTTTTATATTAATTCGATAGGAATCGAATTAATGAACTTTTATACTTTTTTTATACAAAAATAGCAAAATAACTTCCAAAGGAAGGGTCTTCAAAACTCTACTTCAACGAATTTTCTCAAAAATCGTTCACGTCTTCCCCGGCAGCGGCGCCAAAATTGGTTTTCGGTGATAAGTATAGTATATATCTCTATAGTGCAAACTTTCACTAACCAAGATACCGTAAGTAATTAATCACTTAGGAAAGTAATTAATACACGGGTCGTAAATTCCTCGAAGAAGTCGTGAATTGAGATTTGGTGATAATTCGGATTCGAGTTAAGAATGGTTAAAAGATTTTTGGCTTTTGAATTATACTACAAATTTAATAGCACAATTAAACTATAGAAACGATTAAAGAAACTAAAATCAATTAACTAGCACGAAAAATTAACAAATGTGAATTAAAAACGTGAGCTAAAACGAGAATTTAAAATCTAAAGCACTTCTAATAACAAATTTAATGCCTAAAAATCACAAATTTAAAAAGAAAATTTTAGGAAAAAGAATTAGAATTTTTTTTTGAAATTTTTTATGAATTCTTTTTAAAGAAAAATGAATTACATAATAAGATTTTTTTACTAAAATTAACACTAAAATTTTACTTTTATTTTTCAAAAATACTAGATTTAAAAAGAAAATTTTCACAAAAAGAATCAAAAATTTTCAACTATTTTTCTATTTTCTATGAATTATTTAAGAAAAAGAAATTACTTAAAACCTATTTAAATTCCTAGAAAATACAAATTAAACTGGAAAAATAAGGAAAAATGCTTTTTAACAACTGAAAAGGTGCAGAAAATCAATGGCACAAAAAGCCCTAATTTTTATAAACCAATTGTGCCCTAATTTTACCAATTAAAATCTAAACCTAATTTTATAAAAACTAAAATTAAAAATCTTAAATCTATTTAATTTTTCCTAAAAAGACAGGGTAGAAAGTGCAAATAAAGAAACTAAAAGGTAGGCGGGATAACTATTGGGATTTTACACTATAGTTAAAACGGGTAACCTTATACTATTAGAAAAGTACAAAATAGACCTCGCGATTCAGCTTATTTTTGCTTATCTAAAAAGTGAGAATCAGCTAAAACTTAAAACTAAAAAGTTGTTAAAGAGCTTATACTAACCAACTTTAATAAAAGCACTTGCTACTTTTAACAACTAGATAAGCTAGAAAATTGAGCTTTTAAAAACTGTTACAGAAACTTAAGGTTTTCTATCTTTTTTACACTTTGGCTTATTTCTAGCTTTTTACTAAATGAAAATGAAAACTAAAAGTTGTTACATGGAGCTTAAGATGTGTGCTTAATGTTTCTAAAAAGAGATAAGCTAAGTTTTAACAAGAATATCAAGAAAATTGTTCTTAAAAAGTGCAAGTTTCAGCTTATAACTGAATTTAAGCTTTTTCTAATAAGCTAAAAAGCTTATTTCTAAATCTTAGAAGCTGAATCTTTGGAAATAAGCTATGCTAAGGTTATTAAGCTAACCTAGATAAAAGGATTTTAAAATTCACAACTAGAAATTAGAAGTCAAGAGGAAATAAACTATAAGTCTCAATTCTGCTGCTATATCACTTTTGAAAGGAAAAATAAGCTAGATTGAAAGCTGATAAAGGAAACTTAAGTGATGATCTTTATTAAGCTAATGGATTACTAATGAGATGCTAAAAAAAACTAAATCCTATCTCCTAACTAAAAGAACTAACATGCAACTATAAAATGAATAAGCAACAACAGTTTTAACTGTTGTTGCTGATGTACTTGGCTAAATGCTAAGATGCAAGCTAAACTTAGTATACACTCATAAACTCACTCATTACATGTATTACAATCTACATTAACCAAGCTTGACTCTATACTGCTTTTGAAAATTTCAATTCTAAAACTAATTTCAACTCTAAAACTGTCCTGGTGCTAGGATCAATTTATTAAGCTCAAAACTTAGAATCTCTACAATCTTCATTCACAAACTGTGTAAACATCATAAGTGTTAACCTCAAACTATGCAAAGTGTTTATAACAAATTTATGTTGACTTAATAAGTCATAAATCACCTAAAACCAAAACTCCTTAATGAAAGATGTTAATATATTTAAACACTATAACTGCTGAAACCTTTCCTATTCACTTACCTTATACTAACTATTAAGCTATTCTGAGCTATAAAGTCTAGCTTATTTATGAAATTAAGCTACTTTGTCAGCTAGCTCTTAACACTAAATGACAGAATTTAAAGCTAATTAAGAACTTAATGTAACCTAAAACACTATACTTTAATCTTTTAATTTCTGAATATCTAAACTAACTAACACTATATAACAGAATTAAGCACATACAAAGGATTAAGCTTCATAACATAAGCTAAATGTAAATGCTAAAATGAAATTTGGAAGTTGAAACCTGATTTTAAGAAGTCTCAGACACAAGTCACTCTATCTGAATGAGTGACTTAAAAGCTTAAACCTATGGTGGCACCTTGCCTCTAAACCTTGAGCTTAAAAGCTCAATAAGCTA
Organism: Tanacetum coccineum; assembly: GCA_026074375.1. Classification (NCBI taxonomy): domain Eukaryota; kingdom Viridiplantae; phylum Streptophyta; class Magnoliopsida; order Asterales; family Asteraceae; genus Tanacetum; species Tanacetum coccineum. Next base: position 95,498 of record BQNB010002425.1, on the reverse strand, counting down.
ATATTAGCTTATTCTTCCAAATAGCTTCCAAACTTGATTAAACTGAACTCAAGTGATCATGTTTTGATTTAAATTGAACAAAACAAGTAAGTGAATGACTTTTAACAAGTTTTTAACTGAATTTGAGCTTATGAACAAGTATAAGCTCAAAAGAGCTTATGAGAGCTTATTGAGGTAAAAATTCCTTAAAATTGAAATCAAAGAACAAAGAAACTTGAGAACTGAATTTTATTACTCAAAATGGTAAAGTTCAAGCTAAAGGATACAAAGTACAAGTATTTAAAGCTGAATTTGGAAAACTTAAAAGAAAATGCTTAAAAATAAGAAAAATTACAAACTGAAAATCAAAACTACTTACTAACTCTAAACTGAACATTTAGACTTCTATTTATAGAGAAAAATGATAAGAGGATGAAAGCTTCAGTTGTTGATGAGCTTGTGACGTGTTCGAGCCAATTGCAAGCTTCCACGTGGACTTTTAGAAGAAATTAGACCAATGGGATGATGCCACGTAAGCGCAATGATGTGGAGGGTGATTAATACGAGGTTAATTGAAGTATAGAGGAGCGGGGAAGGGTTTTTTTACAAATTGGGTTTGTGGGGAATTTGGCGGGAAAAATCGTTATGGGTGGTTAGGGAAATTTGCCCCGCGTGTGTATTTTGAATGTTTGGAGTAATAGCAAAAACAGTCCCTGCGTTTCTTTGTTCCAAGGTCATAGTGTAAAAGAACTTTTGGTTTTGTCATATTCGGCCCTTGTGGTTTCTTTCTTCTTTTTCCTCATTAATAAACAATCTTTCCACCTTTTACAACTTTAGCCCTTTGACTTTTAAAACATCCAAATGAGCCTTTAAACTTTTGAAACTTGTCAACATTGATCCTTGGGCTTTCATTTGGGTCTTCATTGACTTGTATCGGGCTGATCCGGCTTTGATCTTTTCAAATCTCTCTCTTGTCTTTTCATTTCTTGTCGGTCTTTGATCGTTTTTGCTTCCTTTTGTCTTTATTATTCTTTCCTGCACATAAGAAATATAAAGCACTCATTTTTCTATACCTTTTGCATTTCTTGGCTTTTAATTTGGCTCAAAATCCGGGTAATTAATATATACAATTAAGCATTTATCAAAATTCCCCAAACTAAAGGATTGCCGTGTCCTCACGCAATTGTATCAATTGTACACTTTGTAAAACAAACATGTTTCCAAAATTGCCTTGTTTTCACCTTTTATGAATCACCTTTTTAAAAACATCTCATGCTTTTTCTTCAACAGTCATTACATGGAAACACATTAATGCAATCATTGCAAATTTGCAAAAAACTTTTTTAGGCTCATTGAAATCGGTACTCCCGCTTAATGAGCACTAAAGAGGAATATTCGTCTTCCCTGACTTTACCTAGATCTAAACAAAGCTATTAAAACAAGATCATGGTCAATATAAGCCAAATGGTTAAGCTCTTTATACTTACAACTTGTGAACTTTTCATTCCCAAGAATAAAATTATGATTATGATGTGGCACTCTTTTTAACTCAACATAGATCAATTTATCTTCATAGGTGAAATCATCTATGTTTTACTAAATAAGCCTTATGAGCTTAAATGTTAATAACATAGATAAACCTCGACTCAAAGCTAAAAGAGATTCGGAAACAAAACTTATAAATTGATTTGAGAAAATGAAATTTTAACCATTCTTTTATTTTCCATATATTATATTTTTTTGTTTTTCACAATAGGAATGTTGTTCTTAGTTCGAACCCCTACTTAGGCCTTTCTCCCAAATAGGATATCGTTCAAACAACCGTTGTTCTTAGTTCGAACCCCCTCACTCCGTGTGCTAAGTTTGTGGATTTATAGCAACAACAATTTTTCCTACAACAGCCTAGTATTCAAAGTCCTTAGTTGCAAATAATCTTAGGCCGCGCTCCCCGTGTGAATGCCTACGAACCTTGATTCTGACGTATATGATTTAATACCTTAGTTGCGACCCTATCCGAGTTCAATCTCAACATGATACGCAACGATAAAAACTACTTATAGCTTTTATTATTCTATATTTGTGCGAAGCTTCATTGGCACGAAAAAATAACTGCTTTAGCATTAGAAATGCTTCATTGGCGTTTGTTCTATAATTCTATTTTTGATGATGGAAAATTTTCACTTTTAGACAATAATCAACTCTTTTAAATTTGAAACCTCAAATAAATCGTTACTTACTATAATAAAGAATTCCTTTTTCAAATGTAAGCTTTTTTAAAGACATTGTTTGACTAGTTAGATATTAACAAAGAGCACGTTCGATGATTAGATGTGTTTATAGTGCTTATGGGAGTAAAAAGATACAATCATTCATATAAGCTTTAGGTTTTCCAAAATAAACTTGATTAAGCAATAACTTATATTTAACTACATCATCTCTTGTTCTTCACATGTTAAAATCCAATTGCATATAAGATTTGTAGAAAGCTTGGCCCCACAAAGGTAGGTTAAGAACTAGATAGGCATTTTCTACCCGTAAGTCAAAATTAACTCCTATTTACTCACCAACGGATTACCAAAAAGTGTGTTTTTCCCCAAACTAAGGCCTCATATTGAGCTTCTTTGTAAGCAAAAATTTAAAATTTTCCATCTTATTCACGAAAAAGGTTAATTCAAACAGATTCAAACAAGGTTTGCGTGAAATGCTAAAGTCAATATCAAAGATATCCTTCCCCAACTAAATGAACTTTGTCTCAATGTTTGAAAAATAAGGGGTCAAAATGTATCTCTTAACAAAATAATGTCTAAGCAGGACATCGCCAAAAGAATAGATGTTGTTCTATAAAGACAATGATAAGAGATTTCATACTTTATGAAGAGAAGATTGGAGTATCCATCATGGATTTTGGTGGGCATTGCTTTGTCCCTCTCACGCGCAATTATTGAAACCATAAGTATCTTCCAAAATCCGGAAAACCTAGACAAATAAGCAAACATCCAACAAGAACGAAAGAGAACAAGCTTCCTCTCATCTTTTCATTGTTAGCTCAAAACGAAAACGGCTTAGTTTTTGTTAACCAAGTACAAGCTATACTTGACCCCGAATTAATTTGTCCTTGGGGAAGCAAAGAGAAAATCAAAAATAATCCGGATAAGATGTTTGGGTGTTCCTCCTGACGAAGCGCTTGTTTAATAACGAGTCCCCTTAGCTGGTGACTCATTTCCCCAAAATAAGATTATCATGGTGTGGTTCGGTCTGACAATCTGGGATAATCTCATTAGGAACATCTTCTCCAAAATAGTGTTTCACCCTATGACCATTGACTTTAAAATTTTGACCATCTTTTTGAAAAAGTTCAATTGTTCCATATGGGTAAACATTAGCAATTGTAAACGGTCCCGACCATCGAGATTTTAGCTTCCCCGAGAAAATCTTTAGCCTTGAGTTAAAAAGAAGCACTTGATCCCCAACATTAAAAACTCAGTTATTAATCTTTTGGATTCATGTAACCTTTTTGTTTTTATCCTTAAAAAAGCATAAGAATTATATTAAGTTCATCTCTTAATTCATTAAGCTCATTGATTTGATGACTTCCATTTTTTTATCCCGCTCAAGATTTAGATCTAGATAGTTTGACTTACGGGGCCCAAAAAGCTTTATGTTCCAAGTATCAATAGGGAGCTGGCATGCTTTTCCGGTAAACCAACTATAAGGAGAACTTCCAAATAGGTCGTTTGTAGGCGGTTCGAAAGCCCATAGAGAAATCGTCAAGCTTATCACTCAAGAATGCTCTATTTCTCACCTATGGTTTTTCTAAAATCCTTTTAATTCCCCTATTGAATAACCTCAACTGGACACTCGTTTGAGGGTAGTAAGAGTCGAAGACGATGGGTCACACCATATTTTGCCCTGACTTTGAAATTTGGTCATTACAAAAAAATGCGTGCCTCTGATATTATTATAGCTCTAGGGGTTCCAAATTAGCCAAAAGATATCTTTAAGAACTTAACAAAATCACGAGCATCATTAGTAGAGTAAAAGCCTTAGCTTCCACCCATTGGACCAAATAATCCACAGCAAACTATGAAATGTACTTGTTTCACCCTTCTAGATGGAAATCGGACCCAGGAAAATCTAATCCCCCACCAAATCAATAGGCTCACTACTTGTATTGCATTTGAGGGCATCTCGTCTCTTTGAGAGATTTTTACTTGTCTTTGACAAGCATCGCAATGTTTTACCAGTGATAGCATCTTTTATAGATAGTGGGTCCCAAAAAGATTATTCCAGAGTCAATGATTTACGAGCGGTGTAATTGGCACTATGATGGCCCTCCGTAGGTCCCAATGTGACAAGCATGAGCATTCATTAGCCTCTTTGCCAAAAACCACATTGTTAATGACTTGGTCGCACAAATCTTAAACAAGTATGGGTCATCCCAATAGTAGTATTTAGCATCTTTGAAAAATTTTCTCTTCTGTTGTGAACTCATTCCTTTTTTAACAAAATTACCCGCATGGTAGTTCGCTAAGTCAGCGAACCATGGCGTAGTATTATCACTAAGCACATTCACATTGTTAAGCATATTATTTTCAAAACTGTGTGTGGTTCTATTAAGCACATTATTCATTCACATAAATCTCTTTGACCTCTTCAAATCTCCTATGAACTCATAAAGGATAAGATTAGTTTATATTTTGCTTTTCATGTTCATTCTTGTGAGGACTCTCTCTAATCTAGAAAAGGTGATCAGCGGTAATTTCAGCTCCATTTTTTGTCCACTTATTTCAAGATTAAACTCTGGAGTAAGAGATCACCTAAGTAACCTTGACTTAGCATTTGCGTTGATTAGGTACTTAATAGCCGAATGATCCGTAAACACTATGGTCTCGATAAGGACTAGATAGTGGTCGAATACTTCTCCAGGCATATACTACAGCTAGCATTCCTTTTCAGTTGTGTGTAATAAGTTGAGCCCTGTCATAGGTCTTACTCGCATAGTGGAATAGGATGAAAGTGTTTATCCCCCTTCTTTGAACTAGAACTGCTCCAAGAGGCCAAGTCACTAGGCTATCACAACATTTTTCAAAATCATATCCCAATTAGGCACAACTAGTATTGGTGATTCAATTAGCTTCTTCCTATGATCTTTAAAAGCTTGTTTACATCATCCGAAAGAACAAAGGAGTTTTCTTTTTTTTCCAAAAGATGAGTCATGGGTCTTGCAATTTTTTGAGAAATTTGAACTAAACCTTCGATAAACAAAACCCGCATGACCTAAAACTTCAACTCTTTTTACGTGGTCGGTATAAGGTAAATTTAGCTACACTTCTCCTTTTAGCCCTATCAACTTCTAACCACTTTTAGAAATTTTAATTCCCCAAAACACAACCAAATACCCACCCAATTCCAAAAACCAACCTCCCCTCAAATAACATAAACTCAAACATCAAAACACAATCAACACATTCAAAATCACACAAAACCCCCCCACCCTCACCTACCACCCACCCCACACCATTAAAAACAAATACATTAACATTCTTTTTTTTTTTTTTTCCCAACCAAATCCTTACATTATAAACCCACACTTTACCCCCTTCCAACCAAAAATACTTCCCTTATCCAACTTTCCTTACCCTTATTATAAAACAATTAAATTTTACCCACTTCAAATCCTACTTCCACACTACACCTCCCCACTCACAACCCCACCAAACCCTCAAATACACCCCTTACCTTTCCCATTTTAAAACACTATTCCACCAACAACACACCACCATCCCCCCACACCCCTTAACCCCTATTAACTCCACCTAACCAATCCACCAAAATAACCTTACAACAAAAAAAATTCATCCATCCTTTCCCCCAACCCATTTTACAATCACAATTTCCACCTTTCACTCCTAATCATCACAAACAACCACCCCACATACAAAACTTTAATCCAACAAATCAAATACCCCATTAAACTACCACCACACCAACCTCAAAAATAATATACCCCCAAAATTCACCCCAACCAACAATACTTCTCAAAACCCTCACTCTCAAAACATCTTTAAACATTAATATCTATACTCACCCACAACTCCTAAACAAACCACCAAAAACCAAAAATCCATCATCTTTACTACCAACACAAAAACCTCCCCCTTACAACCAACATCACCTACCCCCCCCAAATCTACCTTATTTATTAATCCCACCAATCATAAATCTCAACCCCCAAAATCAAAAAAAACACCCCATCTCCCATCATCATCCCCATTCACCAACCCAAACACACCCCACTCAACACATCTCTCATTCACCCACTAACACTTATTATTTATCTTGTCATATATCTCTATCTCGCCTTACTAGATACATATTCACAACCCAAAATAGTATTTATAGACCTCCTTCTATGCCTTTAAATATTATGAACATACGATAAAACTATCATATCAAATTACTCCATTCAACACTCCCCTCACCACACCTCCCCACCCATTCCTCTCACTCCCTCACTCTCTCTTCAACATCCTTCTATCACTTATTCTTCACCCCTCCATCTTTCCTATTCCCACATATATACATATTGATCGTAGTAGTCTCCTTGACACTATACGCATACAAATATCTGTTGCTCGTGCCCAGCTTGTACTGTGTCTGCACACGCTTCTGTGCCATGTGTATAAAGACCTCTAGTTCTATCTCATATCAATCTCTACCTCTACTGATAGAGAACCACAATCTATAAGAATATCAACTATCACTGTGTTCTCAATATATGAAATTAGTATCAGAGACCGACACACCTCACTTCCTCTCACAGTGGTTACCACCTCTTATAAGACGCCCATAATCCACTATATCCTTTAACTAAGACTACTATCTCCCCCATGTTCATAAACATGATATCACCAGGACTAAGATCTCTCTGACTCAACTCTGTGATGATCTATGTGTGCTTGCGAGTTCTCCAAAATACTATACTTTTTGTTACAAACGTTTCACACTACATACCTTGTCCATTGTGTTGATACCTCTATCTCAATCATGTCACCACTCAAATACAATCCTCTCCACCAAACCAAAACAACCCATTAATCACACCACCAAACAAACTGTATCTAAGCTACATGTGCTCATATCACTCTCTTACACATTAAGTACTATCACCCTCCCACTGTGTGTTTTGCTGAACACTCTATACTGACTACAGAAGTTGATCTACTAGCTCATCCAACTCTCTTACCTATCATGCTATCAATCAGCTCACCAGGCACTATAATGTCTCGCGCACTGTAAAAATATCACCTGACGCTACTCACAAGGAAATCCTCACAAACCCCTAACCACACAAATACCTCCAGCTCACATCGCCCTCCCATGTCTGTGTTGTTGTCATTACTCCATATCAACATGTGAGGACAGTCTGCTATCCACTACACCTCTAATTAGTCCTGCGCGACTGACCTCGTCGTCCAGATGTGCTATATAAGTGCTATCGATTGTGTTGCACACTCACCTCGACACTCTCACAATCCTAACCCACTCCACTATTCACCAGCCCGTCGGACCCTCGTCCAATTATACTTTTCGCCCATGTGCTCCTCAGATAAGTTCAAGCTATCATAATACCACTAGAGACAATTGTCTATGAGAGACCCTTCTGTGTATAGTATCCTAGAGTATCCCAATTATTCCTTGTGTGTGTAATATACAAGAGTGATCACTGACATCATACGCGCCTGTTCCAAATATAACCCTCTCCACCTCAAATCACTTCTCAATCCGAGAACTAATTTGACAATCCCATAAATACACACCATAGATCTTCACTGTTCAAACATGTAGAATCCTCTCCTGTCTCCTCAAGATTCTCGTCTGTATATGTGTACCACCTGCCTGTTCATTGATCGCTTGTGTGAAGTCCGCTAACACCGTATACCTGTCACCAGACGTGCGTGTGGCTACATAGCATACATCATTGTCCCAAAATATGTAACGCAATCCTGATGTCACTCTTAGACACAAGAACACGCTGACAAAAAATTACTGAGAGAATCATACTGCTTGAAGTGTTCTCATGTGTGTATGTAGATCTGTTCGTATCACCACCTACATATCCATCTAAATTATCACAATTCTATATGTTTGTGAGACACCTAGAGATCCCACTCGTACAACAGACTGTTGTTGATCCATACTCTTATATTGATATCAGAATGTATTCATGTTGTATGAGTGAATGTGTTACTACTATGAGATATCCTCCATAAAAGCAAGACCAGTGTGCTATCATCACACCTATCTTCTTGAATCCTGTATGTGCTGAGCAGATAGAAGATAGATGTTGTGTTAAGATACTCCCGAATTTAGAGTATATATTGTGTTCCCCACGTCATGAGATGTAGATATAAGATACAGACTCTCAAGAAAACTAATGGAGTCTCGTGTCTCAAATCCCCACTTCTGTGTCGTGCTACAGAATGTGCAGTGTGTGTGACGCCACAGCCGCCTACGCTCGCTTCCCGCATAATCTTGTCCCGTCTACCCCTCTAACTCCTTTTTCATTTATGCCACTCCCCTATCTAATCTGTGATGATCTGATATTAGATGATCAAGTTGTGTGAGTGATAACTCATGCTGCACTCCTGACTCTTATGATATTAGTTGATCCTCTAGAAAGATGAATTACGAGCTTATAAACTCTTCCATGTATACTCTATAAGATCTCACTATACCACTCAAATGAGTTAAAGATATGTTCATCGCCGATAGTAGACCACTGTGACCACATCTTCAGTACTATCCAATCATATCATAATATGAGACTCTCATATGAGAGGAATTCCTATCCGTGAGAGAGAGTCCCAGAAAGTAAGTGTCTAATACACTACAGAGAGATAGATAGAGATCACAACAACTACAACGTGTAACTCGAGAAATCACTACACATCATGAGACATGACACTCAAACCAATCGTGCGCAGACAGCTCAACGCTGTGCACTTATAGATGAGAACCTCATCTCCTGTTCTCCTCTCCCTAAGTGTGATCATTCTCTCCTTAGCATCTATGTCTCCTCTCACACATGCATCTTAATCCTACTGTTGAAAATGCTCTCACGTCTGTCAATTACTCCCACAATTATATGTCATACTCTTCACCTCCACTGCTGAACAGTAACACTCATACTATGTGTCTTTGTGATCACACAATCATCAAAGACATCCTATCTTCAATCCCATCTCCACTATAATGAAACACAACTCCGATTAAACATATCCTCCTAATGTATGTTAGTGATCTACCTTTTAAACTAGATACTCAGCAATGAGTCAATGAGAGACTAGTGACAGTATACCTTCTCTGTAGAAATCTCTCTTAAATTTAGAGTTGTGTCTTGCCACTATCATAGGTGAGATATCAGACCACGCTAGATCTTCCCAGAGTTTCATACTATATGTGACGCTGTTGTGTCTCCTCCTGACTGTGATGTCCCTAGATCAGCTCACATCATCGAGAGAGTGTCCACTCTCACACTATAACCACAAACACTGTGTGTTCTAGATCACGTGCCTAAAGTGTGATGATTCCATACTATCAGAATTGATCTATCTCAATCACACTCATATCCTCTGTGACCTAATTTGGTGGTCGACACCCACTACACAACCCAGAACACTTAAAAGCGATATCAAGTGTTCCACTCTCCCCTCATGCAGACCAAAAAAGACTCAGAGTCTAAGCAAGTCACCGTACCATACTTGAGAATATTACCCTCAAAAACTTCTCACACTATAATCATCAATCATGAGCTCCCTGTTCACGCGATGTTGTCCCCCTCTATCATATACATACACACACACATAAACAAGAGCACAACCATCTCCAACTAATCACTCGAAACTATACTCACTTTACACCCCCTCCTATATGTCCCTCAACACGAAATCTGGTCCCCCAGTGCAACTCCACTAACTCATGTGTGTGTGTGTCGCTCTACTCACATTCAGCACACCGTCATCATCTCATCCTCTACTATCTGTAGTGGTCTGTGTGATAGCAAGTGATCCTAACAAGGTATCGTCTCATACCCATCGTGTATCACGTTAGAAGGTAATCACTCCACCTGATAAACACACAGCTATCCACTATAGTGTGTAATAGACTCATCTCATAATCTATCCAGCGCTCTTAAAAAGTGCCACGCATCTCATTACCCTACACTCTGTGTGTAATGAGGTGTAAGAGTGCTGCTATCCTAGCTCGTGTTCATATCACTTTGATATTCCAACTATTCTCTAGTGCCCCTAACTTGATAGTGAATGATATAACAAAAGATGCTACCCACACTCACACTACAATCACTTACATATACACCAATATCATCTATCCACACCCCCATCATCTAACCCCAACCAACTCCTAACCAATCCAACCTACCCACTCAACATCTGTCACTATCTCCGCCAAGACCTAATTGTGTGTCTGTACATACATGAAGACGCTCACAGTGTCCCGATACTACATCTAATAACCTCTTCTATATCCAATTTTCCCATCCGCTGCCTCTAGCTCGTGCTCGTTTGAGATCGCAATACCTATTCCTCGTCTCTATGCATCTGCCTACTAAGTGCACCTACCTCAAATAGAATCAGACCTGCTCTATGTGTTGTGTGTCTATCACTGTTATCTGAAAGATTATTTGCTCTAGTGACATTAGACTGTTGTCCCCTCAAAATGTGACTACCTCTCACTATACTACTATCTGTGTTCCAATGTCCACCAATCATGTGTTCTCCTCCCGCACTCTCATCTGTGTCCTCTCTCCGTGTACAGAGAGACTCTAAGAGAGTTATTGACATGCATCACTACAACAAGACCCTGCTATGAGTAATCCTCGAGACATCAGCTTCTTCTACCGTATCGACAGTTGAGACCAGACCGCAAGATCTCTGATTGTCGCAACTTCTCTGTAATGAGTACAAAGATGAGTTGACTTGACAACACCACAAGTCCTGAAAAATCCATGAACACCTCTAAGTCACTCTAATGTCTAAATGAACTCGACTTAGACAATAGAGTTGCCCTGTGATTATATATCTGTAGTGTCTCGAACAAGTACATGATATGGCCCCCAAAATCTCCAATCGTTATATGATATCGCTATAGAATCACCCAGATATTCTGATCCTAGAGATGTCCACTCATCACACCATCCATCGCTTCCAATCCCATGTGCATTGTAGTATCATGTACATTGATGAGATCGTGTGTCTCATCTAACTATCCACGTGTGGACACTTAACCTAACTGTGTCCACCTCATATCGCTGTGTAATCCTGTGTGTCTGTCGCGCGATCCACTCCACTGTGGAGTGCATAGATCTGGCCCCAACTTGCCCCCCATCATTCGTGTGTAGAAGTGAAGAATGTGACCTCTGTCTGTGCTACACCAGTATTTTCATCGTCTCTGACTACCCTCAATAGATATCTAGACATAGAGAGATATACTCTATTCCACAAGCACCTAGAAGTGTGTCTGATACCGCTCTACTAGATGACTCGTGCACTGCCACGCCCATTATATACCGTGTCAACACTCCTACAACGATTCGATCTATATACTACTGTAACCCTAAGACTAGTCCCCTGTACTCAAGAACTAGCTCCTTGTCTAATGCACAATAGTATGTGTGTGGCACTCTGTACTCAGACATCACTTCCAGAAAGTGTATCTAACAACCTATGTGTGTGCACTGTCCTGTCCACTCTCTCCTTTCGCCTCCCTAGTATATTAAGCAATATCAGAAATACTCTCTGAGTAATATATCTAGTAAGTAAGTACGAGTGTGCAACACCTCAGTATCCACTAGTCTCTGTATCCAATGTACTCTTATTCTGAGTCCTAAGAAGATGTAACCCTTCAAACGTACTGCTACGTACAGACTAGTCATGTTGCGCTCCCTACTAATAGATGTCCTCGAGATCTCGCGTGAGATCACCAACTGATGTATGAGATATCGTCATATCTGTACCCACCAACTCAGATTATCTAGTAGTCGTGCAGATCCCACCACTACCTATCTCATCTCACGTACTGACATCTAGTTCCTGTCATATTTCCCAAAAATACCCACATAAATGTCTATAACGGTTTAAAATGTCAGACACACAGTGTGAATATGCTACACTTGCAGTGATCAACTCTACCCCGGTTAGCTAATGTCTCACACTACAGCCCATCCCTCTGAGTCTCACCAAAACTATGTGTAGTATTTGATATGTATGATAATTGACTCATTAGAATAAGAGCTATAATAGAAATCTAAATGATGTAACTCACTCACACTCTCCTCTAAATAATTCTAACAATTGTGTATCATAGTACATAATCCTATGTGATCTCTAAGCTACCACGTGTAGACACAAAGTGACTCGCGAGTGGTACTAGAAGTGACTGATGACAACAGTGTATTAAATTCATAATCTACTTTCAATATGATTATGTTCAATCTTATACTCTATACCTCACTGTTTAATCAAGGTAGTTTGCTCATGAGATGTGTCGTTTCTTGACTCACCACGCTCCTGGAAAGTTATGTGTTGGAGTATAGTGTGACCTAATGTGGATCGCTTATATCTATAGATGTAATAGTGTGTATTGAGGATCGCGTGTAGTTTGTGCTCAGTAGTGGCTTGTATGAGGCGAGCGCATGTAGGATAGTATAGTCGCGTGATGTGTGATACTCACGGTGTCCCAACTCTCTGTCATGTCATAGTGATGTACGTGATCCTCCTCTACTGTGTGTACCAAAGTCTGGTCTCGGTGTGTCTCTGTTAGTAAGGTTGATACTGTCTATTAGTAGTCTGTGATTCGAAGTACATGATACTCCATCTGGACATTCTAGCTCCGAGAAGTACCTCACTAGTCTCGCATAACACAATTCGATCGTGGATTCACACTGCGTTCTCTGTATGCTTCTGACGTTGTGTGTAGATAATATATGTGTACTGAAAATCGCAATAGTGTCTTAGTGGTGCTGTTGATGAGGTGTGATGGTTTTAGTGTGCTTCGTATTCGATGTCGATTCTTTAATGCAACTGTATGTCCGAGATACTCAATTAGAGCTCACTGTAGTCTGACGTGAGAAAGTGTGTCTCTCGCTCTCTGTATGTCGCGTATTGATGCACTCTCTCGCAATTGTGTCGTAGAGAGATGTGGTGTGAGGTGGGTGACGTGAGAGAGTGTGATTGTTGTGTGTGTGTGTGTATGAGTCTCTAGTACCGGTGATAGTGTGTGATCCATATGCTAGCGTATGTTGTCTGGACCTCCAAACTTTTCCTAGTATATTTATAAGAAACCTATAGAGATTTATAGTGTGTTAGTGTTTTGTCTGTGTACAACTGAGTGCGTGGTTTGACTTTGTAGGTGGTCTTGGTTGTGAGATGTAGTTGATAGTTTTTCTCCTGAGGAAGTACAAGTGCCGATAAGAGTGTCTCTGTTGCAGGATTGTCTCTGACATCTGTGCGTACGTATCCCTGTTGTCAAATATTATGATCGCTCGTCATATTGATTGTCTTAACCTCGGGAGAGTAGACTGCCATGATTATCTGGTTATTACGTACACGTTGCGTGTATTATCTACGCTCAGAGAGACCGAGGAAGTTGTAGAGTCTATGTTGAGTGATCTGTAGAGATCGTTGGCTTACGAGTTCTAGAGCCCTGCGTGTTGTAGTTATTGTAGAGACTGTCTTAGTCGTCGAGATGTAGACGCTTTTCTGTATGGAGAATTTGGCCACGCTCGCGCATATATTATAAGAGTCATGTGCTGAGACATGTAGGTATGGAGTTAGAAGACGATTAAACTATATGATCGCTAAAGAGTCTTAAGATTATCTAATTTGCTCCTAAAAAGATCAGGGTAAATAGTGCAAATAAAGAAACTAAAAGGGTAGGCGGGATAAATTTGGGATTTTTACCACTATAGTTAAAACGGGTAACCTTATACTATTAGAAAAGTACAAAATAGACCTCGCGATTCAGCTTATTTTTGCTTATCTAAAAAATTGTGATTCAGCAAAAACTTAAAACTACAAAGTTGTTAAAGAGCTTATTCTAAACAACTTTAACAAAGACACTTTCTACTTTTAACAACTCAATAAGCTAAAAACTAAGCTTTTTCAAATCTGTTACAGTAACTTGGGGTTTACTAGCTTATTAACACTTTGGCTTATTTCTAGCTTATTTCTATATGAAAGTAAAAACTAAAAGAAGCTAAATGCACCCTAAGATGTGTGCTTAATGTTTCTAAAAAGAGATAAGCTAAGTCTTAACAAGAATATCAAGAAAATTGATCTTAAAAAGTTCAAATTTCAGCTTATGACTGTTTTTAAGTTTTTCCTAATAAGCTAAAAGGCTTATTTCTAATCCTTAAAAGCTGAAATTTTAGCAATAAGCTATCCTATTGATATAAAACTAACCTAGATAAAAGGTTTTTCAATATTATAACTAGAAATGAAAATTCAAAAAGGATATAAGCTAAAATCTTAAACTGCTATTATACCATTTTTGCAGGAAAAATAAGCTATACTAAAAAGCTTAAAGTGAAATCTAAAATGATGAATTTTGTAAAACTATTGGAGTACTATAAATGTGCTTAATTCTAATCTCTAACTTCTACTTATAAAAGCTTAAAATTGACTAGAAAAGTTAATTAGATTTACCTTGATATGTATTTTTTTCAATCGTGGCCACAAGTATTTGTGTGATGCTCGCATCTTTTCAAATCGGACCATCTAGATACATCATGAAACCATACATAGAATCGTTTTTAGATATACCAAGCTTACGATTCAATTTAATTTCATTACTAATGTTGCACCTAAATAATATCAATCATCAACAACAAACCAGCGAATCCAATTACACTCTACTTTACCCTTTATGAAACCATTTCCAAGTAATTGCCTTAGTCGTCATCAAACTAGAACCATACAAAGTGTAAAAAAATCAACTAAAATTGTATATTGACCGTCGAAAGAAAAACTCCTAGACCTTATTACCGCTAATCAGTTTTCACAATTAGACCATACAAAACGTTGTAAACAACCAGAAACATACAAAACGTATAAAACATTATAAACACGCGGAAACATGCAAAACTTAACATTGTAACCTTACCAATCGCAAAAAGGGATAATATTGGCGTAGTGATACATTACCAGTAGCACAAAGCCTGAAGTCGATAAAATTGTCTATGGCGAGTGTTTTCATCAAAATCTAAAATTCTCTCGGCTTAATTAATTAAGGGCATATGTATTCCACAAAATTATTCTATTAGGGCATCATATTGTAAAATTAGTAGATCACGGTTAGAAAATATCTATTAGACATTTATCAAAACATTTGGTGTGCAGATTTTTGTAAAATGTTTTAACTATTATAGCATCGTTTAAAAAATACGGCATAATCTTTTTATGTATGATTAGAGCATCTGTTTGTTGGAGATTAAAGCATCATGAATTAATTTAACGGCAAATGTTTGTTTTAGGAATTAACATTGATTGTAAGAAATTAAATTTAAGGCGTCTAAAAAATGTCTCGACATCTGTATGTAGCATTTATTGCAATGTTAGTTGCAATATCTGGTGTATATAATATGTTATAGTATCCTTTTTTTATAAATTAATACAGTTGTTGTCTGATAATGTTATAAATCTGTTATAAGGATTCAAGCATAGTTTAGAGGATTAGCGGATATTTGTTAGTGAGACTTGTCGAGTACACGACAACACAGCGACGAAAATTTAGCGGCCTTATATTTAACGATATGTTGATTGTTGTAATTTTTTTGTGTAACGTGGAAAATATCAAAATGTAATTGCAAACGGCTGTAACATGCGATAAGTCGACTCAAACAAAAATTCTTAACATGTATCAAAGAACGTTAGAAAACATATTAGGTTGTTTATATAGGCATTGGGGAAAAGTTTGAACTTCAAATTTAAAAGTTTTTTAACATCTCCTGCCATTATGTAATTCACTGTCATTACTTTAGAAAATAGTGTAAGAAATATTTAAGTGAATTAAGTCATTCCAAAAATAGAAAACACATTACTGTAAGTTTTGACTTTTTCATCATGTGTGTATGTGTGTATTATAAGTTACACTTTTCCATCGTGTCTGTTTTAGGTATTTCAATTACATTTCCATATTAAATTAGAAAAAGTTCTCGTCAAAACGTTGAATGAATACATTCTTTCAATATGAATATAAATATTCAATACGGTCATAATACTTTCCTTACTTTCCTTACTTTCACTTCTTATCAATGTGATAATATTCATTACAGCCATAATACTTTCCTTACTTGTCTCACTTATCAATGTGTATTGCCGAGTATATTGTAAAGAGATGATGATGATGTTTGTGAGATATTTGTTTGCAGGTGAAATTCAAATTTTTCAAAAATTAAATTTCAAAAGTTACATGACATAATTCATAACAAAATTTACAACATAAACTTTATAACAAATTATACTACAAACTTTGTACAAATTTTATACAAAAATTACAAATAAACTTTATAACAAATTTACACTACACCTTTATAACAAATTTAAACCATCTACTTATAACAAATTTCATATTATAATTTTAAATATATTTTTTTTAATTATTAATATTTATTTTTATTTTTATATATTTAAATAATATAAAAAAATAATATTTTTATTATATATACTATACATATTATTTTATTATTATTTATAAAAAAAAACAAAAAAAAAAAAAATTTTATTTTATTTTTTTTTTTTTATTATTTTTTTTTTATTTTATATAAAAAATAAATTTAAATACAATTTTTTTTTATTATTTTTTTTTTTTTATTTATAAAATTTTTTATATATATAATATATTAATTTTTTATTATATTTTTTTTTTTTTTTTTTATTAAAAATTTTTTTTTTTTTTTTTTTTTTTTTTTTTTTTTTATTATTTTTTTTTTTTATTTTTTTTTTTTTTTTTTTTTTTTATCACACACCCCATTTTTTTTTTTTTTTTTTTTTTCTTATTTTTTTTTTTTTTTTTTTTTTTTTTTTTTTTTTTTTTTTTTTTTTTTTTCCCCCCCCCCCCCCCCCCCCTTTTTTTTTTTTTTTTTTTTTTTTTTTTTTTTTTATGCAAAAACGCGCAGCACGGAAGCTTCATTTTCCGGGGAGAAAGATGAGTGGTTGTTAAAGAAAAATTTACATAAATTATTTCACAATTTTTTACATTAAAAAAGCTTTTTTATCTAAAAAGAAATACCCTATTTTTGGGTGAAAAAAAACAAAAAAACAAATTTTTTTTTTTCCCAAATATTTTGAAAATTTTATCATAGCTTTATATAATATTGGAGAGTTACCAAAAAATAAAAATATATATTTTTGACGAATTTTGTTATTTTTTATAAAATAAAACGATACATGAATAATACTTGAAATATAGTAGATTCTAACAAAACCGGCAAGTAAAGTAAGGGCAACAGATTTTTTGGCGAGTCCACCGGCGGCAGTAATTATTCCGGCGAGTCCTTAAAAACAAATCAAAACAATATTACAAGTTCACAAATAAACTTATAAAAGAATTTACACACCAAAATACAAAAGCAAATTAACATAAATAAATACACAAACTTTTCCGACGAGTCATGCGGAATAAAACAAACATATTCCGACGAGATTGCAACACCTACAAAACCTATAGATCTACTTATAAAATTAATAGATCTATAAAAAAAACATTGAAAACATAAACCTTCAAAATATATAACAAAAAACCCTCAAACCTTGCCAAATCATATAGATCTATTATAATATAAAACAATACCTCAAAAAAATTAGCTACGGTGGGCCGGCGGCGGCAGCCGGCGGTGGTGGGGCGACAGCCGGCGGTGGTTGATGAGAAACTGATTTTTAGTTAGAGAGAGAGAGAGACGAGGAGTGTAGTGTTAGTGTGTGTTTTAAGAAGAGATAATGAATTGTTGTGAAGAGATATGTGAGTCTTTTGGTTCTTTTTTTTATAAAGATTTTGTGTCAATCAATTAGTATGCATTCCTTTTTTAAGTTTTGACTGCGATTAAGTTTTGACTGCTATTAAGTTTTTCCTAAAATAGATTAAGTTTTTCACTTTTCAGTTTTCAAGAATTGAGGCTAAATGCTTTATAATGCAGTATAGATTAGTAAAATAATGGGTCATTGATTGGCTCTATATTTTGATTAAAACATCATGCAGTACTTATGGTATTAACCTAATCTGTTTTGTGAGATTAAAGCTCATAAATGAGTTAAGGCATATTTTGTGTTCATGAATTAGCATATGTATTCAGTGTTCTAAAAGGCGGACTTTGTGGCGCCAAGGCAGTGCTAAGGCGTGAGGCGTGACTCCACATTACGAATTTGACAAGGCGTCGACTTTAGGTGTGGCGTAAGATAAGGCGCGATAAGGCGTGAGGCGTAGGTAGCCTTTTAGATTCAACTCCGATAAAAAAATTTCTTTTCCCAAATGAAGAATATTACATGTGAGGATAGTTTCTTAACTTTATTCATATGTACAAAGATTTATGTAAACTTATTATATATGAAATATGATATAAATATATAAAATTTTCTATTTGGGGTGCCTTAAGCACGCTTTAAAAAACGCAAGGCTAATCATTGGCCGCTAAGGAGCGTGAGGCTCTGGGTCATGCGCTACGTCACGCTACATTATTTATAATCTTGATCTTATTATATGATTGAGAAGGAGAATTTTACTTTTTGTAAAACATACAACAAACGAAGAAGTAGTAGCGATAACTCGATTTGATGATGACCTCGACACACACACAACCTGTTGTATCATGACAAAAAACAAACACATACACATGATATGTTCTCAACTATCGTTTATTAAGAACAAGAAAAAGAATGAATGATACAATGACCCCTCCCCCTCACCTCTTTATTGTAGAGATGAGGGGGAAGAAAACAACTCTTAATGGAGTTGAATCTGTCTGCTACTACAAAGGAGAGAAAGAAACTTCGACTATTAAATGCCCTAGACTAAAGACATCGTTTGACATCTTGGTATATATAGAGTTATACCGACCTGATATATTTCCTTGTTGGGCTTAACTTAGCGCTAAACTTATACAATGAACCCTCTTGACTTTAATATTTATAACTAATAGGATTCTAAATATTATAACTTTTCAACCTTAATACCTTATTAGCAATACCGATACCTCACAAAATTCAACCTATGATGAAACTTTAGACCAGGGATATCCTTTGACAAGGCACCTGTAGCAATACCCGCTACTATCTTTAGCTCGAATCCTGACTATATTGCGAGTCCCTTTAGCCAAATAGCCTCCTTGCACGCCTGTAAGGTTCATATACCCCGCTTCAGTTGGAGACAAGCCATCATGTGCAGCATCATAGCTTCTCAGCTTCCTCCATTCCTTGTTTCATCAACCCGTAGATGTGATGATCTAACCCATGGCATTAGATTATACTTCCATGGTGTTGTCTAAATCCACAACAAAAACCTGTACGTTTGTTTATAATCCACAATCAAACTTATCTAACATACTCACATCTGCCGATGCTATGTCAAGTCTCGTGCAGACCATCTGATACTCCTGGCTTCCAACCGCATATATACATGACCACTTACCATTCTTTTCCACATCACAGCCCCTTGATAGACTCCATCCAAACAACAGTATAGTGTGTCTCCTCCAACAAAGTCTGTACAACTTCCTGTTGTAAACTGGACTGTGACACCCCTTGAGAGTATTACCTTTGATCCCTGACGAATCTCCATTACCCAAGTACTTTCTTTGCTTCTATCAGCAAACACTTGGTAGCCCAGGATCTCAGCCTTGCACCGCAAGAACAACCATATCATATATATAAGAAATTAATATATTGAACATACCTGGTGTATGACACCAGTAATTGGAAATCGCTGTCATCACTGCCACTTCTTGCATCCTTTGTAAGCACATAACATCTGATTCGAGCGTCCATATCATCTTTCAATCCAGCCTTCAAACTGGAAATCACCTTCACAAGCACTGTTTTATTGGAAAGTAATGACTCATGTGCATAAATCTTATCGCTTCAGCAACTGCAAAAGCAGCCTCATTACTGTCTTCTCTATAACTGAATAGTTCATGTGTTGAGTGTTGCTCCCTATCACGTGCTAAATGATAGTATATCAAATCTTGAGTTTATACTTCCTGTGAACCAGCTACATGATCGACATTCCCATGAAGTTCACTCAAATGTATATCCTCCGCGGGTCACCTTAAAACTCAATACGCCTTGTACCACCTTGTACTGAACCCGTACCTACACCAAAACCAATGAAAGTTTTCTTGTATTTTCCCACTTTCATTGAAAACCCATATTCCTGTAAATGCACTACTTTTGAAGTAACGTCATCTAACCTCCAAAGCTTTATTACCCACTATACCTTTACGGTATCCAGGAATATGCACTTGACCTTAACCGGTTCAAGCATCCATTGCTTAATACTAGCAAGCCAACCAAAAAACCCTAACATATCTATAGGCGTCTTAAATCTAATCGCTAATGATGGGGGATGCCTTGTTCACTAGATATGTGGACCATGGTTGTATCCTTTGCCCAAGAACCTTGGGACAAACTAGACTGAATCAGAAAACAAATGTACCTTAGACCCAGGGTGTCCAATTCATCTCCCTTTAACCAACCCATTCTGCTGATGTATCACTGCAACACCCAAATGTTTGGTGACCCCACTCTTCGTACATTGTTGTGTAGACCTCTGATTACAAAAATCAAAAAACATTACCCGTCTTGATCTTCCACCCAGATATTCTCCTAACTGCTTCCTACCCTTCAATGTCTTCCTGGTCACTGCCTGACCGTCTAGGGTATATACGCAATTAGCTCTTCTTGTTCCTGATAGTACCACCAGTGAACCCTTTATAACCTTGATCTTGCCCGACTGCATCTTCACGGTAAAACCCTCTTTTTTAAGAGTGCCCAGCGATATCAAGTTTCGTTTATCCGAAAACATACCTGACGTTGTCCAACAGGAACTTGACCATCTCTCATCTGTATTTGAACCTTACCTGTCCCATGTATACGCATTCCCTGCCATCACCAAGCAGTATTTTACCACCCTCATACTCTTCAAAATCAACAAAGTAATCTCTCCTGTATGTTATATGGTATGAGCCCCCTGAATCCATGATCTAGTCCAATATTTCTTCAACACTCATAGCCATAACATCAACACTGTATTCCATCAGCTCCAAACTCAGATCCTGATCTTCAATCCTGACAAAACCTTGAGATTTCTTGTGATTATACCTGGGACAATCCTTCTTTAAATGCTCCTCAGACTGACATATATAACACCTGAGTCTGTTGCTTCTTTCCTATGACTTTGACCACACACTATCTATATCCTGCTTTATATCTCTCCGACCGATTCCCCCTCACATAAAACCTTCACACCATCCTTTGTTCTGTCATTCTTCTAAAGTTCTCTAATTCTAATGTCACCTGAGCACGTCTTCTAGCTTTCAAAGTATCTCGACGATATAGCAAAGTCTGAACGGAATTATCGTAAGATGATGGTAAAGATGTGAGTAATAATAATAATGCCTTATCCTCATCCGATATAGCAGTATCTATAGCCGTTAAGTTACCTACCAGCTTGCGAAACTCATCAATATGTTCAGATTTCTCTTACCTGATGATTTGAAAAGTATATAACCTTTTTCTTTAAGTACAACGATTAGCTAAGCTTTGGATGTTTAAAATCTCGAAACTTTTTCTAAATCCAGCTGCAATCGTCTTCCTGGTGATCTCCTAGACCAGATCATCCAAACACAAGAATCAATGCGCTGTAAGCTTTTTTCTGAGTGACATTATCGTATGCCGCTATTGTGGTTGCAGGTAACTACTCCAATGCTGCGGCTAATCCTCGATGTTCCATCAAAGCCTTCATCCTTACCTGTCATAGCGCGAAGTCATTCTTCCCATTGAATTTTTCAATGTTAAACTTGGTCCCCGTCATCTTTGTCCAAACCCTTTGTTTATTCTGATAACCTTGTGATATAAACCTCACAACACCGAACTAAACAAAGTACCCGTGTGTAACACCCTTGTCGACTTTATATGCTAAATCCGTAACTAAGCAACACGACAAGAAAGATTTGACACTTAAAACACCTTTGTCAAATTAACCTTCAAAGCAAGTAACTTTCTTAGTTAAAAATCGTCTTTATCCTTTTTTATAAAAACAATAGCCTTTTAAATCAAGAACTAAAAAGAAACCTTTGAATAAAATAATCCTTTTATCCCATAGGACTTTTTCCTGCCAATGAATAACAAAAGGAAACCGTTTTACCCAAACAATACTTTGAACTTTTTACCTCGGTCTTCAAATCGAAAACCAGGCAACCCGAAATACGTTAACCTGTTGATCCTTTGTAAGACGAAAAACAACAACCCTTAAGCTTCAAGAATTCCCTTTTAGTCGAACCTTGCTGCTTACTTTCTTTTATCGTTAACCTTGAAACCCAACAGAAATCTGCTCTTTCAAGAAACTATCAACATATAAGTTTTCTTTTGTTGTTCACTGGAAACACCAAAGTTGATCCGAATTCGCCTTCTTTTTCAACGAAACCCATCAAGAAAACCTTTCATGTCGTGACACCGGTGTGGTTCGAGTAACCAAAAAGCCTTGACACCTTCGAAGCTCCATAATCCAAAACCTCAAAGACCCTTGTGTGTCGACTTACGTTTTTAATAATCCCTCAAAACCAAGCTTTAAACTGTTGTTGTCGTTGGATCTGGTAGGCAAACAGAAAACCAACCTTCTGCTCCCCCCTCTCCCTATTAGAACGATCACCAATCGAATCTAGCCTTCCAAGAAGTACGAACCTGGCTCCGATACACTTGTTGTAAAACCCTACAACAAATCGGAGAAGATAGTAGTGGTTAAACTCGATTTGATGATGACTCGACACACACAAACCTGTTGTATCAGACAGAAAACAAACACATACACACGGATGTTCTCAACTATCGTTTATTAAGAACAAGGAAAAGAATGAACGATACAATGATCCCTCCCCCTTACTTCTTTATTGTAGAGATGAGGGGGGGGAGAAACACTCTTAATGGAGTTGAAACATGTGTGCTACAAAGGAGAGAAAGAGAAATCGACTATTGAATGGACCTAGTCTATAGACATCGTTTGACTTCCTCTGTATATATAGAGTATATCGACTATAAATTCTCTAGTTTGGCTAAACTTCCACATTGACCCCTAGAGACTTTAAATATTTTATAAATAATATGGATACTAAATATAACATATTTTTCTCGAAAAATGTTAAAAAAATTATAACTAAATGAATTTTGGGGTTAATTGCCTAAAAATGTATTATACTTGTCACTTTTTGTCATTGTATGTAGACAACTATTTTTTTTGCCATTGTGTCGCTCAACTTTTGAAATCGTGCTATTGTGTGTATTCTGCGACTATTTCTCGCAGTAAAAATGACACTTTTACCCTTTCAAAATTTGAAAAAAGTGAGGGTAAAATCGTCACAAAATACACACAATAGCACAAATTTAAAAGTTGAACGACACAATAACAAAAAAAATAGTTGCCTACATATAATGACACAAAATGACAAGTATAATACATTTTTAGGCAATTAACCCAAAATTCTTTGTTATAATTTTTTTACTTTTTCGACGAAAATATATGTTATATTTAGTATCCATATTAGTTTATATTATTAAAGTCTAGGGGGTTCATTGTGTTGTAAGTTAGCCAAAATTAGAAGAATATATTAGGTCGGTTATTTACTCTATATATACAGATGGTATGTTCAACCGATTTGTTTTAGTCTGGTCATTCAATAGTCGATTTTCTTTCTCTCCTTTGTGTAGAGCAGCACGACCGTTTAAACTCTTTAGAGTTGGTTTTCTTCACACCCTCATCTTACAATAAAGAAGTAAGGGGGAGGGATCATGTATCGTTCATTCCTTTTCCTTTGTCTTAATAAACGATAGTTGAGACATCTCGTGTGTAGTGTTTTCTGTTTTCCTGTCATGGTACAACAGGTTGTGTGTGTGTCGAGGTCATCATCAAATCGAGTTATCCGCTACTAGCTACTTCGGTTTGTTGTAGGGTTTTACAACAAGTGGTATCGGAGCCAGGTTCGACGTTCTTGGAAGGCTAGGTTCGATTGGTGATCGTTTCTAGATAGGAGCAGAAGGTTGGTTTTCTGTTTGGGCTACCAGGATCAACGACAACAACAGGTTAAGCTTGGGTTTTGGAGGGATTATTAAAAACGTAAGTCGACACAAGGGTCTTTGAGGTTTTGGATTATGGAGCTTCGAAAGGTGTCAGGAGCTTTTGGATTACTCGCACCTCACGGTGTCACGACATGAGGTTTTCTTGTGGGTTTCGTTGAAAAAGAAAGGCGAATTGGATCAACTTTGTGTTTCCAGTGAACAACACAAGAAAACTTTATATGTTGATAGTTTCTTGAACGAGCAGATTTTGTTGGGTTTCTAGGTTAACCGACAAAAGAAAGTAGCAGCAAGGTTCAGACTAAATGGGAGATTCTTGAAGCTTAAGGGTTGTTGTTTTGTCGTCGTACAAAGGATCCATCAGAGTTAACGTATTTCGGGTTGCTGGTTTCTCGGGATTGAAAATGGAAGACGAGGTAAAAAGTTCAAAGTATTGTTTGGGTTGTTAAAACGGTTTCCTTTTGTTATTCATTGGCAGGAAAGGAAAAAAGTCCTATGGATAAAAGGATTATTTTATTCAAAGGTTTCTTTTAGTTTCTTGATTTAAAAGGCTATTGTTTTTATCAAAAGGATAAAATGATTTTTAACTAAGAAAGTTACTTGCTTTGAAAGTTAATTTGACAAGGTGTTTTAAGTGTCAAATCTTTCTTGTCGTGTTGCTTAGTTACGGATTTAGCATATAAAGTCGATAAGGGTGTTACACACAGGTACTTTGTTTAGTTCGGTGTTGTGAGGTTCATATCACAAGGTTATCAGAATAAACAAAGGGTTTGGACAAAGATGACGGGGACCAAGTTTAACATTGAAAATTTCAATGGGAAGAATGACTTCGCTCTATGACAGGTAAGGATGAAGGCTTTGATGGAACATCGAGGATTAGCCGCAGCATTGGAGTAGTTACCTGCAACCACAATCGCGCATAGTAATGATCACTCAGAAAAAAGCTTACAGCGCATTGATCTTGTGTTTGGATGATCGGGTCCTATGGGAGATCACCAAGGAGACGATTGCAGCTGGGATTTAGAAAAAGTTAGAGATTTTATACATAACAAAGTCTTTAGCTAATCGGTTGTACTTAAAGAAAAAGTTATATACTTTTCAAATGCATCCAGGTAAGAGTCAATCTGAACATATTGATGAGTTTCGCAAGCTGGTAGGTAACTTAACGGCTATAGATACTGTCTTATCGGATGAGGATCAGCATTATTATTATTACTCACATCTTTACCATTATCTTATGATAATTCCGTTGAGACTTTGCTATATCGTCGAGATACTTTGAAGCTAGAAGACGTTTGTGTGCTCGCGACACTTAATTCTAGGGAACTTTAGAAGATGACAGAAGCAAAGGGTGATGGTGGTGAAGGGTTGTATGTGAGGGGGAGATCTGGTCAGAGAGATATAAAGCAGGGTACAGATAGTGTGTGGTCAAAGTCATAGGAAAGAAGCAACAGACTCAGGTGTTATATATGTCAGTCTGAGGAGCATTTAGAAGAAGTGGATATGTCCAGTGTATAATACACAAGAAAATTCTCAAGGTTTGTCGGATTGAAGATCTGGAATCTGGTTAATGGAGCTGATGGGTATGAACAGGATGATGTTATGGCTATGAGTGTTAAAGAAATATTGGACTAGATCATGGATTCAGGGGGCTCATACCATATAACATACAGGAGAGATTACTTTGTTGATTTTGAAGAGTATGAGGGTGGTAAAATACTGCTTGGTGATGGCAGGGAATGCGTATACATGAGGACAAGTAAGGTTCAATTACAGAATTGATGAGTTGGGGTAGTTCAAGTTTCCTGTTGAGACAAGTCAGGTATGCTTTCGGATTAAGACGAAAATTGATATCGCTGGGCAATTCTTAAACAAAGAGGGTTTTTCTGGAAGATGCAGTCAGTCAATCAAGGTTATAAAGGTATCGCTGGTTGGTACTATCAGGAACTAGACAGAGCTAATTTGGTTTTATATATACCCTAGGTTACGGTCAGGGCATTCTGTGACCAGGAAGGACATTAAAGGGTAGGAAGCAGTTAGGGGAATTTATGGGTGGAAGATCAAGGACGGGTAATGTTTTTATTTTGTAATCAGAGGTCTACACCAACAATGTACGGAAGAGTGGCGGTCACAAAACATTTTGGGTTGTTCTAGTGATTACGTAGCAGCAGAATGGTTGGTAAGGAGAAGGGGGGGGAAATGAATGTGACACTCTTGGCTAAGGTACATTGTTTTCTGATTCAGTCTGGTCTGTCCAAGGTTCTTTAGGCAAAGGATACAACCATGTCTACATATACTATTTGTGGAACAATGGTCACCATCTTTTAATTAGGCGATTAGATCTTAAGTCGCCTCCTATAGATATGTAGAGTTCTTTTAAGGTTGGTTGCTAGTATTAGCAAGGGATGCTTGAACCGGTTAAGGTCAAGTGCATATCCTGGGATACCGTAAAAGGTATAGTGGGTAATAAGCTTTGGAGGTTAGATGACGTTACTTCAAAGGTAGTGCTTTACAGGAATATGGGTTTCAATGAAAGTGGGGAATACAAAGAAAAACTTTTCATTGGTTTTTGGGTGTAGGTACGGGTTCAGTACAGGTGTTACAAGGAGTTGAGTTTAAGGTGGAACCGCGGGAGGATCATACATTTGAGGTGGAACCTCATGGGAATGTCGATCATGTAGCTGGTTCACAGGAAGTACAAACTCAAGATTTGATATACTATCATTTAGCACGTGATAGGGAGCAACACTCAACACATGAACTATTCAGCTATAGAGAAGACAGTAATGAGGCTGCTTTTGAGTTGTGAAGCGGAGAAGAGAAGATTTATGAACATGAGTCATTGACTTTCAAATATTACAGTTGCTTGTGATGTGATTCCTAGTGGAAGGCTCTGGATGAAAGATGTTATGGACGCTCGGTCAGATGTGTATGTTGCTTAGCAATGTTGCAAGAAGTGCAGTGATGACATTTAGCGATGTCTATTACGGTGTTATACACCAGGTATGTTCATACATCTATTTCTCTATATAGATGATATGGTTTTTCTTGCGGATGCAAGGCTGAGATCTGGGCTACCAAGGGTTTGCTGGATAAAGCAAAGGGAAATGTACTTGGTATGGAGATCGTCAGGGATCAGAGTGGTAATACTCTAAGGGTGTCACAGTCCAGGTTTTTACAACTGGAAGTGGTACAGACTATGTGGATGGGACACTCTATACTGTTGTTGAGAGGGTAGTCTTATCAAAGGTGGTTGTGATGTGAAAAAGAATGGTAAGTGGTCATGTATATATGCGGTTGGAAGCCAGGAGTATCAGATGGTCTGCACGAGACTTGACATAGCATCGGCAGATGTGGGTATGTTAGATAGTTGTGATTGTTGGGATTATAAAACAAACGTACAGGTTTTTGTGGATTTTGACTACGTCATGGGAAGATCGATCAATGTCATGCTTGGGGTAGATCAATCACAAGGTACGGGTTGATGATACAAGGATGTGCAGGAAGCTGAGAAGCTATGATGCTGCACATGATGGCTTTGTCGCCAACTGAAGCGGGGTATATGACACTTACGGAGGCTGCAAAGGAGGCTATTTGGCTAAAGGGACTCGCAATAGAGTCAGGATTCGAGCTAAAGATCAGTTTTAAAAAGGGCGGGGGGGTATTGTACAGGTGCCTTGTCAAAAGGATTATCATGGTCTAAAAGTTCCAGCATAGGTTGGAATTTGCTTGAGTTTCGGGATTGGCTAACTATGGTTATTAAGTGGAAATTATAATATTTAGCTACCATATATAGTATATAAAATATTAAGGTCTAGAGGGTATTGTATAAGTTTAGCCTAAGTTTAGACAACTGGGAATATATTTAGGTCCGGGTTATTTATATCTCTATATTTACAGAGGTGTCAAACGATGTTTTAGTCTAGGGCATTTATAGTCAAGTTTCTTTTTCCTTTGTAGTAGAGACAGATTCATCCCATTAGATGTTGTTTTCTTCCCCCTATCTCTATAATAAAGAGGTGAGGGGGAGGGGTCATTGTATCATTATTCTGTTTCTTGTTCTTAATTTAACGATAGTTGGAGAACTTATCATGTGTATGTGTAGTTTTTGTCATGATACAAACAGGTTGGTTTATCTTTAATCTTGTGTGTGTTGTCGAGGTCTTATCAAATCGAGTTATCCTGCTACTAGCTTCTTCGGTTTGTTGTAGGGTTTTTACAAAAAAGTAAAATTCTATTTCTCAATCATATTATAGATCAAGATTTATAAATATGTGCGGCTGGGATCGTAGCGGCTATGACCAAGCCTCAAGCCTTAGCGGCAAAGGCGTAGCTTTTGCGTTTTTAAGGCGTGGCTTAAGGCGAACAAAATATGTAAAATATTTATATATTTATATCATATTTCATATATATTGAGTTTACATAAAGCGTTGTACATATGAATAAAGTTAAGAAACTATCCTTACATGTAATATTCTTCATTTTGAAAAGAAATTTTTTTATCGGAGTTGAATCTAAAAGGCTACCTACGCCTCACGCCTTATCGCGCCTTATCTTACGCCACACCTAAAGTCGACGCCTTGGTCTATTTCGTAATGTGGAGGTCAAGCTCACGCACTTAGCGACGCCTTGCGCCACAACAGGCGCGCCTTTTAGATAGCTGATAATATGCGTATTTCATGAAAAACAAAATAGCCCTTAAATAATTTATGTATGCTTTATCTCACAAAAACAGATTAAGGTGTATACCATAATGTACTGCATGATGTTTTAATCAAAATAATAGATGCTCTAATCATGAACCCATTATTTACTAATCTATACTGCATTATAAAGCATTTAGCCTCAATTCTTGAAAACTGAAAAGTGAAAAACTTAATCTATTTTAGGAAAAACTTAATAGCAGTCAAAACTTAATGTAGGTCAAAACTTGAAAAGGACAGTGCCATACTAATTGCTTGACACAAAATCTTTATAAAAGAACAAAAGACACCATTCTCATTCACACTATTCATTATCTCTATAAAAACACTACAACACTACACTCCATTCTTCTCTTCTCTCTAAACTAAAAATCTGTTTTCTGCTGTCTAACCACCGCGGCTGTGTTACCCCACCGCCGGCTGTCGCCGCCCGCCCACCGTAGCTAAATTTTTTGAGGTATTGTTTTATTTTATAATAGATCTATATGGTTTGAGGGTTTTTTGTAATATATCTTGAAGGTTTATGTTTTCAATGTTTTTATAGATCTATTAATTTTATAAGTAGATCTATAGGTTTTGTAGGTGTTGCAAATCTCGCCGGAATATGTTGGTTTTATTCCGCAGGACTCGCCGGAAAAGTTTGTGTATTTATTTATGTTAATTTGCTTTTGTATTTTGGTGTGTAAATTCTTTTATAAGTTTATTTGTGAACTTGTAATATTGTTTTGATTTGTTTTTATGAATAGCCGGAATAAAGTACTGCCGTCGGTAGGACTGCCAAAAAAATCTTGTTGCCTTACTTTACTTGCCGGTTTTGGTTAGATCTATATTTATTTCAAGTATTTATTCATGTTTCGTTTTTATTTTATAAAAAATAACAAAAATAGTCAAAAATATATATTTTTTATTTTTTGGTAACTTTCCAATATTATATAAGCTAGGGATAAAATTTTCAAAATATTTGGAATTTCATAGGTATTTCTTTTAGATATAAAAGCTGTTTTTATGTAAAAAATGTGAAATAATTTATGTAAATTTTTTTGTTACAACCACCTTCATCGCTCCTTTCCCCGGAAAAATGAAGGCTTCCGTCTGATGCGCGTTTTTTGCCAGAAATTTTGTTTTATAAGGAACTATTGTATAATTTTGTTATAAAGTTTGTTAGTGTATATTTGTTTATAAGTTTATTGTGTAATTTTTTGTTTCAATTGGTTACAAAGTTTGTAGTTTATAAATTTGTTATAAAGATTATGTTGTAAATTTTTTATGAATTATATCTTGTAACTTTTGAAATTCTGGAATTTTTGAAAGATTTGAATTTCACTGCAAACAAATATCTCTACTAAATCTATCTATCATCTCTTTACATATACCCGGCAATACCAATGATAAGTGAGACAAGAAGGAAAAGTATTTTGGTGTAATGTATTATTATCACATTGATAGAAGTGAAAGTAAGGAAAGTAAGGAAAGTATTATGACCGTATTGAATATTCATATTCATATTGAAGGAATGTATTCATTCAACATAATTGACGAGAACTTTTTCCAATTTATTTATGGAATGTATTTGAATGCCTTAAAACAGACACGATGGAAAAGTTGTAACTTATAATACACACATACACACACGATGGAAAAGTCAAAACTTACAGTAATGTGTTTCCTATTTTTGGAATGACTTAATTCACTTGAATATTTCTTACACTATTTTCTGAAGTAATGGCTGTGAATTACATAATGGTAGAGATGTTAAAAATCTTTTAAATTTGAAGTTCAACTTTTACCCAATGCATTTATAAACACCCTAATATGTTTTCTAACGTTCTTGACTAATGTTAAGGTATTTTTGTTTTGAGTCGACTTATCGTATGTTACAGCTTGCAATTACATTTTGATATTTTCACGTTACACGAAAAACTTACAACAATTAGATATCGTTAAATTATTTGGACAGCTATGAATTTTTTTTTTTCCTTCTCCATCGCTTGTTGTTTACTTGTGTCGTGTACTGTTAGTTCACTAACAAAATATCCGCTTAATCTTCTAAAATGATGCTTGAATCCTTATAACAGATTTAACATTAATCATACATACAATTGTATTAATTTATTAAAAAAGATACTATAACATATTTTATTCAAGATATTGCATCACTATTGACCAAATTATTACTACAGATGTCGTGACATTTTTTAAGGTGACGCCTTTTAAATTAATTCATACAATCAGATGTTATTTCCTTGAAAAATCATTTGCCTGTAATTAATTCTTGATTGCTTTAATCTCACAAACAGATGCTCTAATCATACATAAATAGATTAGGCCCTATTTTTTCTAAAATGATGCTATAATAGTTAAACTGTTTACAAAAACTGCAAACAAATGTTTTGCTAAAAGGTCTTAATGAATATTTTTTCTACCGTGATTCTCTAATTTTACTTTTGATGCCCTAATAAGTTTTTGTGATAGATGCCCATAATTAATTTAGCCAAGTGTATTTTAGATTTGATGAAACACTCGCCAAGACAATTTTATCGACTTCAGGTTTGTTGCTTACTGTTAAGTTATACGCCTAATATTATCCCTTTTTGCGATTGGTAAGGTTACAATGTTAAGTTTTGCATGTTTCTGCATGTATATAGTGTTTTATACCTTTTGTATGTTTCTGGTTGTTTACAATGTTTCGTATGGTTTAATTGTGAAACTGATCAGCGGGTAATAAGGTGCTAGGAGTTTTTTTGTCGACGGGTCAATATACAAAGTTGATTTTTTTATCACTTTGTATGGTTCTAGTTTGACGACTGGAGATTACTTGGAAATGTTTCAGAAAAGGGTTAATAAGAGTAGAGTGTATTGGGTTCCTGGTTGTTGTTGATGATGATATTTTAGGTGCAACTGTTAGTAATGAAATTAAATTTAATCGTAAGCTTGGTATGATCGACGATTCTATGTATGGTTTCATGATGTATCTAGATGGTCCTGATTTGTAAAAGATGCGAGCATCACACAATTACTTGTGCCACGATTGAAAAAATTACATATCAAGGTAAATCTTAATTAATAGTTAATAATTCTTTGTAATCCGTGATTAATAGTAGAGCTTTTTTTCTTTATGTTCTGATATGTAATTTCATTCATTTGACTAAATTGCATCATACAGATGCACTAAAGTTCATCAAACAGATGCAGTAAAGTTGTGTCATATTTTATCATGTTTTCCTTTTATGTGTAATTGCCGTATTTACGGATGTTTTCTACACATGCATATAGTTTACTGATATTGTATGTAGGATCCCGATTAACACTTCACTTCACATATAACACTTACCGAATCAAACTAGAAAGGATGAAAGAGAGTATGAGTTGTTTAGAGAGAGAAGAGGAGAGAGAATTGAGAGAGAATGAGAGAAGATATTTTGAAAAAATGAAACAAACTTAACAATAGCTTTTTCTATGGTAGAAAAGCAATATATACCCCGTCCCGTTAAATGACGCGCGGGATATTTAACTAGACCGGGGCTCGGGTTTTGCTTGGATTAAACCGAAAAAATATTCTATATTAGATTCACTATCGAGCCCGATTCCCGATATTATAACTATTACAACATTAACTAATTAAAGTCGTAGGCTCCATCGTAGAGTAACCGAACTTCCTTGTTCGACTAATAATTGAGGTCTTACAATCTCCCCCGAATGTGTGGTCTTGAACACGGGAACGAGCTTCCTTAATTGAACTCATTGAAAATTGAGGCTAACGATCTCCCCGATGTGAGTTCATTGATGACATCCTTTTTGAGATCAGTGAGATTGCTGTTGTCGTTAAGCTCGAGTGTTCTTGGTTCTTTGTCTTCGTTATTTGTTGTTGGCTTGTTCCTTTCATGCTTGCGATCTTTGGCCTTGAGCTTTGTCATTGTCTTTATCGTCTTTGCCATCTTGCGATCTTGTGTCTTTGACCAACATGCTCATACTTTTGCATTATCTTGAAAGCTTCAAATCAGAGTTAGCGGAAGTCTTTGTCTTTCAATCTTGAGCTTTCTAGATAGTATGTCTTCGTAGATTGAGTATTTGAATGGGATTGAGGTTGTCGTTACCACCGTTTGACCTGCAGATTTACGTTAGTGATAAACGAGGAAAATGATTTGAAAAATCAATCGACTACCTTCTATGTGTCACTCGTTAACAGGAGTTTTTGTAGCACATCGAGGTGTCCTGTTTTTATTAAAATTCATTCAACCGTCATATTCATTTTACTGGACCAAATCGATATCCAGTTGTCACAAGTTTGATTCATTTAGAATCTCACAAGTCACCATACCGCGTGCTGTTTTTGAATTGATGACACTGGAAGGATTTCATTCGTCATTGTGAATACTAAAGAGTATACTCTGAAGGTTCTGGCAAATATACAATGATATTGCGTTGGACTTTGATAACAGCTTGTGACCTGATGATGTACAACAAGTGTTTGAAATGGAATGTGTCCTAACGAGATTTTGATTGATCTCTTTGCTCTAGACTCGATTAGTGCATTTTGGTTTTAGTACTCGGAGGCTGGAGCAGTTTGCCACCTATTCAATATCAACTAATCTCGAGTGAGATTTGTCAATAGATATCGTATGGGTATCTCTTGTGACAAATGAGACAGTTTCTGTTGAGAGAACCCGAATGGTTGGGAGGTTGTGCATTGCATTCACTGTGTCCAATGATGTGTTTTCAATGTCAGCAATCAACTTGTGATTCTGACAGCATATGTATTGACCCGGTTTCTGCCTTAAGTTGTGTGGAGGGATTCTTTCTTTAGACCCTTTATCCATACATTTCTTTTTCATTCTTCAACGCCTTCAATGCATACCAAGACGTCATTACTAACACCTTGTTGTGTTTGTTCCAGTGTTAACTCAATCTTTGTCGGCATTCATTCCCATTATACATTCATCTCCCATCATACCTAAGGACTGCTTATTTCTAACTTGGAATTTTCCTTGGGTAGATCCTCCGGTTCTGGTTGGATCATAGGTTGATTCCTAACTAACACCTTAGTCTTCAGAATCGTCGTGAAATTAAGATGTTGTTGGGTATAAGATCGAACCATAAAACCTTTTCTTCAGCACATTGAGTCGATTAGATTATATTTTAATTACATTTTCTCCCCTTATTTTAAATAATAAACACTTAGTTTTTGAAATACCATTGTGATTTAAAAATATGTCTTGAAAATCTGTTGGGAGAAAATATGGGTTAGCATGGAATGGTTTGGAATATTTTGATAATGTTTTGATACATACTAATGGTCGTGATGATGTATTCAAAGGACATTAAACTTTGTTTTTCGAAAAATCCCCTCAATAATAGGACAAATGAGAATATTGTTGTCTTTTAAAAAACTCATTGGAGGGATGGAGTGTTGAACACAAATTTGAAAAAGATTATGAATTTGTCCTCGAGAAATTCTTGAAAAAAATTGTGTTCAACTTTTGAAAAAACCAGATGTTAGAGGATTTCTCTTCTAACAGTAAGGGTAAGCGCACTGAAACGTACACTATCCTTTTTCTTGAGCTAAAGAAATTGAATGTCTTTTAAGAACAGCTCAAGACCGAGAAACGTTAATTTTCTCGTTGTGAGGATAAGTTATAAACCTACGTTCACGGGATTTTACACGTCTATGATTAAAACCGATAAATGAATTAACGGGATTTTACAAAATCAATAGAAAAACGTGAGTGATTTGATTCGGAATCAGCGACGAAAAATTCCAGAAAAACTGAAAAATGTCAAT
The DNA here is from genome assembly GCA_026074375.1 of Tanacetum coccineum. NCBI lineage: Eukaryota > Viridiplantae > Streptophyta > Magnoliopsida > Asterales > Asteraceae > Tanacetum > Tanacetum coccineum. The sequence continues at coordinate 60,681 of BQNB010002425.1, read as the reverse complement.
AAATCATAGAAAACGATGGTTTTGGGCTTCGAAAAATCCTTAACCAGCTAAAGGGTAGTTATAACGTGATCCGTCACGTTTTTCTCTTCGATTTGAGAGGTCACGAGCCTAAAACGGACTTACGGATCAAAAGTTATGGTTGTTTTACTGAAACCCTTTTCTTCACACAAGTTTTTCAGGTTTTTTTTTTCGTTCGGTCAAAAAAAATTCTGCTCGTTCGGTTTCGCTCGTTTGGTTCCGCTCGTTCGGTTCCGCTCGTTCGGTTCCGCTCGTTCGGTTCAAGAAATTTTCCGCTCATTCGGTTCTGCTCGTTCGGTTCCACTCGTTCGGTTCCGCTCGTTCGGTTCCACTCGTTCGGTTCCGCTCGTTCGGTCCAAACGTTTTTGTCACTCGTTCGGTCCAAACGTTTTTGTCACTCGTTCTGTCCAAACGTTTTTGTCACTCGTTCGGTCCAAACGTTTTTGTCACTCGTTCGGTCCAAACGTTTTTGCCACTCGTTCGGTCCACACGTTTTTGTCACTCGTTCGGTCCAAACATTTTTGTCACTCGTTCGGTCCACACGTTTTTGTCACTCGTTCGGTCCAAATGTTTTTGTCACTCGTTCGGTCCAAACGTTTTTGTCACTCGTTCGGTCCAAACGTTTTTGTCACTCGTTCGGTCCAAACATTTTTTCTTCTCGTTCGGTGCCAACGTTTTTCCACTCGGTTTTTTCTTACGTTTTCCACTCGTTTTGTTCTTCTCTTCGTTTCACCCGAGTAGCACCAAAAATAACCCAATGAAGCCTAGAGACTATGAGCGCTTACAAGGCGTTTCCAACACCAAAATGAGCCACGAAAAAAAATTGGTGCCGAATGATAAAACAACCCAACTGTCGAATCCAATATGCTCACAACAACAAAAAAAATACCACGAAATCCACCCGAGGCGATTGATACCAATTGTAGGTTCCCGATTAACACTTCACTTCATAACACGAAACACGAATCAAAGAAACTAGAGAGAGAGAGACGAAATGAGAGAGAGATGAGAGAGAGTTGAGAGAGAAAAGAGAAAGATATATTAGAAAAATGAAAACTAGATATTTTCTAAAAAGAAAATATCTATATATATATGAGATATTTTCTGAAAAGAAAATATCTAAATATATATATATATATACCCCTACACATTTAATGTGACGCGAGGGATATTTAACTAGGACTCGGGCTCGGGTTTTGTTTTGGGATTAAACCCGAAACATATACAATATTAGATTATCTATCGAGCCCGATTCCCGATATTATCCTGTTACAACATTAACTAATTAAAGACCGAAGCTCCATCGTAGAGTGACCGAGCTTCCTTGTTCGACTCAATAAATTGAGGCTAACAACAAGTTAGAGGAGAAGCGACTTGAGGATGTACCCATTGTCCGAGATTTTCCCGATGTATTTCCTGAGGACTTGCCGGGTCTTCCTCCAGCTCAACAAGTGGAATTTCAAATTGATTTGGTACCTGGTGCTGCACCTGTAGCACGGGCACCTTATCGATGGACGTGCGTCCGAAATGAAATATCGATACAGAGCAACTGTCAAGAGTTATCTGACAAAGGCTTTATAGACCCCCCCCACCCCCCCCCCCCCCCTCCCCCCACCCACCCCCAACCCCCCCCACCCCCCACCCCCCCCCCCCCCCCCCCCCCCCCCCCCCCCCCCCCCCCCCCCCCCCCGCCCCCACTCCCCCCCCCTCCCCCACCCCCCCCACCGCCCCCCCCCCCCACCCCCCCACCCCCCCCCCCCCCCACCCCCCCCCCCCCCCACCCCACCCACCGCCCCCCCCCCCCACCCACCCCCCCCCCCCCCCCCCCCCCCCCCCCCACCCCCCCCCCCCCCCCCCCCCCTTCCACCACAACCCCCCCCCCCCCCACCCCCCCCCCCCCCCACCCCCACCCCTACCCCCCCCCCCCCCCCCCGCACCCCTCCCACCCCCCCCCCCCCCCCCCCCCCCCCCCCCCCCCCCCCCCCCCCCCCCCCCCCCCCCCACCCCCACCCCCCCACCCCCACCCCCCCCCACCCCCCCCCCCCCACCCCCCCCGCCCCGCCCCCACCCCAACCCCCCCCCCCCCCCACCCCCCCCCCCACCCCCCCCCCACCCCCACCCTCCCCCCCCCCACCCCCCCCCCCCCCACACCCCCCCCCCCCCCCCCACCCCCCCCCCCCCCCCCCCCCCCCCCACCAACTCCCCCCCCCCCCCCCCCACCCACCCCCCCCCCCCCCCCCCCCCCCCCCCCCCCCCCCCCCCCCGAGCTCCCCCCCCCCCCCCCCCCACCACCCCACCACCCCCCCCCCCCCCCCCAAGTTCCTCACCCTGGGGAGCTCCAGTCTTGTTTGTCAAGAAGAAAGACGGATATTCGGGATTGCATTGATAACCGGGAAGTGAAATAAACTACACGTGAAGAACCGTTATCCACTTAACTTCCAAGAATTCGATGATCTATTTTATCATCTTCAAGGATCGAAGTTTTTATGTTTACTCGAAGGATCGACATAAGGTCAGGTTATCACCAACTGATGGAACGAAAGAAAGACATTCAAAAAACTGCTTTCAGAACTCGTTAGCGGCCACTATGAATTTCAAAGTGAATTCCATTTGTTTGACGAACGCACCTGCTGTATCATGGACCTTATGAATCGGGTGTGCATAACCAAAATGGATAAATTCGTGATTGTCTTTATTGATGATATTCTGGTATATTCAAAGAACAAGCAAGAACATAAAGAGCACCTTAAGCTAATCTTAGAATTGCTTAAGAAAGAGGAGTTGTATGCCAAGTTTTCCAAGTGTGAATTTTGGATTCCTAAAGTACAGTTCCTAGGTCACTTGAGTGATAGTAAAAAGCATCTACGTGTATCCCTGCCAAGATCAAAGCCATTAAAATTTAGCATGCTCCTAAGAAGTCACCAAACGAAGATTCGCTAATTTTTATGTACATGCATGGGTTTACCGAAGATTCATTGAAGGGTTTTCGAAGATCGCCAAACCAATGACCAAGCTTACTCAGAAGAAGGTCAAGTTTGTTTGGGGTGATAAACAAGAAGCAGCTTTTCAACTGTTAAAGCAGAAGTTGTGCAGTGCACCAATCCTGGCCTTACCTGAAGGAAGTGAAGATTTTATCGCATACTGTGATGCTTCAAAGAAGGGTTTGGGCGTGTGGTTAGATGCAAAGATAGAAGGTTATTGCTTATGCATCACGCCAACTGAAGATTCATGAGAAGAACTATACGACTCATGATTTGGAACTTGGAGCAGTAGTGTTCGCTCTCAAAATTTGGAGGCACTATCTGTATGGAACCAAGTGTACTGTTCACGTGATCATAAGACCTACCAACACATTCATAATCAGAAAGAGTTGAACATGAGACAACGTCATTGGTTGGAGTTGCTCAGTGATTATGATTGTGAGATTCGTTATCACCCAGGAAAGGCAAACGTTGTTGCTGATGCTCTAAGCAGGAAGGAGAGAGATCAACCATTAAGGGTTCGAGCCCTATTCATAGATGATTGCTGGATCTTCCTAAACAAATTTTGAATGCTCAGACTGAAGCTCGGAAGCCGGAGAACCTCAAGAACGAAGATGTTAGAGGTATGTTGGTTGAAAATTCTAAAGATCCGGAGAAATTTAGAACGGAAAAGTTAGAACCACGAGCAGATGGAACTTTATGCTTCAATGGTAAGAGTTGGTTACCATGTTATGGCGACTTGAGGACTGTGATTATGCACGAGTCCCCACAATATCAAAATTCTCTATGATCCGGTTCGGCAAGATGTACCAAGATATGAATAAGCTATATCGGTGGCCGAATATGAAGGCAAACCCACCGCCACCTGAGTTAAGCAAGTGTATGACCTGTGCTAAGGTCAAATGGCTGAACATCAAAGTGCCATCAGGATTATTTGGTACATACCCAAGATACCTAATGCAAGTGGTACAACGTCACTATAGTGATTTTATGATCCACAACAGCTCCTAAGCGTCGCAGCAACAATACTATCTGGGTGATTATTTGTTGACACGAAACTCCCTAAGTCGTAAATCTTCACACCAATGAGAGAGACTTATCCTATGGATAAACTTGCAAGAATATACCTAAAGGAGGTTGTCACGAGGCATGAAATACCTGTTTCAATCATTTGTGATCGCGACTTGAGGTTCGCATCCAATTTCTGGAGGTCACATCAGAACGCTTTAGGTACTAACTTGGATATGAGTAATGCATACCATCCACAAACAGATGGACAAAGCGAGAGGACTATTCAAATTCTCGAGGATATGTTGCGTGCTTGTGCAATCTGATGACATGTGGAAAGGGGTTTGGGTTTTAACCAATTGCCATTAGTCGATTCTCATATAATAATAGCTAACACAGCTAGCATCAAGTCGCAACCATTTAAGCACTAATTATGGTCGAAAGTGTCGTATCACCTATTTGTTGGACCAGAGTTGGAAGAAGCTCAACATGCCTTGGTCCAGAACAATTCAAGAGATAGACTGAGAAAATCATCCAAAACAAGCAAAGGATGCAACCGCTCGTGATCGACAGAAGAGTTCACGCTGATCAGAAGCTGTAAACCGATGGAATTCCAAGTCGTGAAAAGTTATCCTAAAGTTTTCGCCTTGGAAAGGGAGTCGTGAACCTTTTGGTACAAACGGGGGAAGTTAAACCCCAGTATTTTGGACCTTTTCAATGTGTTAGAAAAGGTTGGAGAGGTTGCTTACAAACTCGAGCTCCAGAAGAAACCAATCAGAGGTTCATAACATACATTACATGTATCCACTTAAAAAGTGCTATGCCGAAGAACCGTTAGCCGTTCCGTTAGATGGACTTCATTTTGATGACAAGCTTTAGTTTATGGAGGAACCCGTTGAGATCATGGACCGTGAAGTTAAACGGTTGAAGAGAAGCCGCATTCCATTAATCAAGGTTTGATGGAACTCCAAGCGAGGTCCTGAGTTTACGTGGGAACGTGAAGACCAATTCAAGAAGAAATACCCACACGTCTTCATCAAGACCGCACCGACGTTTATAAATACGACGATAACGCAATAAATCGTAAGCCTTGAGGACAAGGCTCGTTTAACGGGGGAAGTCTATAACACCCCGTGTTTTTCTCAAGTCATTGACGACGATGATAAATCTACTATTCATCTTTTATATTGTACGCGTATGTCTTTTAAATCGTAAATGTAAAGCAAATCGCGTAGGCTAAAATAGCGTTCAATGTAAACGTCAATCAAACAATTAAGCGTTTACATCAATCAAGTATATAAATAATTAATTTTTGAGAATAATTATGGTCTTTGTTCATTTCACTTTATCGGGATTACGTAAAGTGTATACGTTTCGCGATAAAAATTGCGTTTAGGCATACCCAGAATCACGTTAAATAATCTACGCTTCAACAAATACCCACGATTGTACCCAACACTTAAAGTTTTATTAAATTTACCCAAGTTAATATTACTTTACACCTGTACAGTATGAAAATAAAACAAACACAAATACTTGCCAGTAAACAATCTTTTATGAAAAACTAACAAGTTTAGTAACATTTATAACTTTCACTAGATATTGTGTTAAATATCAAAACCTTCTAGAAACCCTCCCCCCTCTCTACCCATGGCACAACAACAACAATAGGAGTCATAGAGCACATTTTCTTTACAACTTGGCTTGTACATCTCTACACCATTAAACCTAGCCATACCTTGTTTCTTTGACCAAGACCAACTCTCCTAGAAACCCTCATCTTGTTCTTGACTAACTATTGCAAACTTTTTGACCAACTAACTCTCTTATATACAAGTATTCATGTGGTAAGACTTATACAACACAAAACACATAGGAAAGAAATCAAAAACTCTTCCTTGTTGCTCCCTTAAGCCCACGGCTTGAAACACCCCTTTAATCAAATCCATACAAAATTTTATACAACCTATACACACATATACACATCATTCCTAAGATATTCTAAGATGTTTCCAAGCATTGGTTAACCATTTGCAAGCATTTGTCAAGAAAAGGAAGGATTAGGGTTTCATAACCTAATCTAGGGTTTCATATTTGCAAGCTTTGATTTTATGTCTAAACAAGGGTTTAGATTGTATTGAGCATCATCATCATTCATCATAAGGTCTTCTATAAACCTTTATACTTTCATTTATGAGTTTATTGTATATTTGTTGCAATATAGTAAATACATTTAGTGAATATGTTTTAACTTGCAAGTGAAAGTCTCATTGTAAACATGATTTATGAACTTGTACACATGTTATATGGATGGTATATTGAGTTTACAAAATGGTTGTAAGACTTGTACACACTTGGTTTATGTATAAAAAATGAATCATGGACAAACTAGGAAATTAGGTTTACTACTGAAGTTATGGTTTTTAAGTGTTATAATGATTTGTTAATCTTGTCACCTTGGACATTTTTGGGCAAATAATGAACTTAAGGACAAAATATATGTACACTTTATAATAACATATGGTATATGAGACTTGTGGTAAGTTACAAAAGTGAAAGTACATAAAATAAGCTTTAAATAAAAGTATAAGTATGGTTTCCTTAAGGGGTGCTGTTGTAAATTTCGTGAAATTCAAACATGTGGATTTGACATTAAAAAAATATTAAAGTCTCATGACGATCCCGGATATATAAAGAACTTGAAAAACGGATTAATAACAAAAAAGATACGATAAAAACAAGTTATACGTTAATAAACGGAGTCGTAAAAGAATTTTTATAAAAAGTTGTTTTAAAAATTATTCAAACATCAAGTTTGGTATTTATAACAAACTATACATATTTTTAGGATTCCAAAATGACAAGAATCGTAATTTTTCAATTAATAACGAACGAGTTATGAATTTCGCGAGTTTACGACAATTAATACTTTTATAAAACTATTTTTATAAAAGTTACTGTTCATGACACAAATAATTATTTTTGTAAACCTCATAAATAAGTAGAACTTTTAATTACGAGAACATGCTCGAAAGAATCACTAAAAACGGAGCTATAACGAATAAAATACGACGTTTACGGGTTTTACGATAACTAAAACTATAAAAATAACTTTATAACTGGTGTGAACAGTAAAAAGTACTGTTCATCAGAGGATCAAAAATATGAAAATGTCAAATTATGATAACTCGTCCTAATACGAAAGCGTGGGCGTAAGAAACATCAAAACCGGGCTTAAAACGCGAAAGTTACGCCAGTTTTACTACAACGGTAATTATAAACGTTTTAACTTATTAAACATAATTTTACCAAAACAATTAGATGGTGATTGAACTATATAGACCTATATGTGGTATTAGTTAAGCAAAGTGCTATATTACTAGGGAGTTTCATAATGAGGCCTCTTCGGGGTGGCGTATCGACGAGTTGTTGGATTTACGATTTAAAGTGTCCTAGCTCCTCATACGTTCACTACATGACCTCTTAATTATGATAGCCCGAACGATAGTATGATGAGCTATATAGGAATATATGATATTGGTTAATCGAAGTATATGGTACTTATACCCTAAGTTAAATAGGTTGCCATCTGACCGATTTTGCGTGGCGCCATTATCTTGACATATTGTTATTCGCACACCTCAAAGGTGAGTTCATCAGCCCCACATTTTACATTGTATGTTTTTAATAAGTTTTGGGTGGAAAACATTGCCATTGTTTATAACCGGACACAAGTGGATACTTTATATTATGATTACTTGCTGCCTTAAGTAGCGATATCCCAATCTGAGCCCATTATCCATGAACTGTACAATTACTGACTGTGAGAGCGCAAGTGTTATTGAAAAAGATCTATTGGGTTTTGACCAACCCCGTTTCGGTGATTAGCTATCCAACTAGGCACCGAACGTATACCATGTTGGATAAGGGATGTTGCGGGTTAGAACGTCAATACGGGCGATGTGGGCGAATTATAATCTTGCCATAATTTATGTCGAGCTTCAGTGTCATGAGCTTAGAGCAACGTAATTACATTTATATGATTTCTGCATCTGTTGCATTATCATACACTTGGGAAATCTTGTGGTCCAACTTTATACGATTTATCAAACCTATGAATTCACCAACATTATTGTTGACGTTTTAATGCAATGTTTTTCAGGAGGTCAGTAAGCACAAGGTGCAAGCGATACATTGGTGATTTTGTATTTGGGAGGACATGCTTAAAGATATGGTTACATTATATTTTGGGAATCATGTATTATGAACTAGTATCTTTGTAATATGGACAATGAAGAAGTTAAGCTTCGGGCGTTTTGTAACAAATGTTTGTTAAATCCAATGTATCAGTTTTAAACGACTTTTAATGGTCGTTCTATATATATCTTGTGTTATTGATCTAAGATGTGACATGCCCCGGACCCTTATTCCGCTGCGAGCCATTTTGGGGGTGTTACATATATCTTATTAATACATGGTGTATTTGTTGGTTTCGGTTACTATAATAATGGCATGTTTATGTTAAATCTCAATAAAGTTCCTAATGCTTTTAGTAGTGTTTGCATGATTAGTTCTAAAGATGTTGATTCTTCTATGTGGCATGCTCATTTAGGACACGTTCACTATAAACGTATGCTTGCTATGTCTAAGGATAATTTAATTCTATAATTTAATATTACCTTAGGAAAATGTAACACTTGCATGTTAAATAAAATCAGTAGAAAACCTTTCAAAGATATAAAACGAGATTCTAATGTTTTAGAATTAATACATAGTGATTTATGTGATTTTCATGCCACTCCTTCCTTAGAGAACAAGAAGTATGTAGTCACCTTTATAGATGATGCATCTAGATTTTGTTATGTTTATCTATTCCATGCTAAAGATGAAGCCTTAGATAAATTTAAAATCTATAAAACTGAGGTTGAGTTGCAACAAAATGATTTAATTAAAACTTTACGCATGGATAGAGGTGGTTAATATTATGATCCTGTTTATTTCCAATCCGTAGGAATCATACATGAAACTATGGCCCCTTATACACCACAACAAAATGGTGTGTCCGAAAGGAAAAACAGAGCTCTTAAAGAATGATTAATTCAATGTTATATTACTCGGGTTTGAGTGAAGAATTTTGGGGTGAAGCCATGTTAACGACTTATTATGTATTAAATAGAGTTCCTAATAAAAGGAATAAAGTCACCCCTTACGAACTTTGGTACAAAAAATGACCTAACTTGTCATATTTACGAGTCTGGGGCTGTAAGGCTATTGTAAGACTCCCAAAACCCAAAAGGAAAATTTTGGGTGAAAAAGATATTGATTGCATCTTTATTGGATATGTTGATCATTCCAAGGCATATAGATTCTATATAATAGAACCTAATGAATATATATCCATTTTTTAGGTCTTGTTTTATCTTGAATCATACGATATAGAACGGTTTAGAGTATAGAGAATTAAGAGGGGAAGGCAAGTCTTTTACAAATTTCCAAATTTTATAAAAAAGAGAAAAGGGAGGGAAAGTGAGTTTGTTACAAGCCTTAACCACCTAATGTTGATTAGGTGGGTATTTATAGGAGAGGGAGGTTAGCTTCCCTTACTTTATTTTCCTAATTTTGCAATCAAGTCCCTATTCTTTAGATAATATGCTATTTGTCACTTTTAGCATATTTCTCCTTATTACTACAAACTACTTTCTACTTTGTAAAATAAAGACTAAACACTAATAATAAATAAAACCACTTAAAGTATCATAATCGACACTTTTATGATCCTAACAATCTCCCCCTAAGGGTCTATTATTCTGGGCGTTCCCTTCTTGATCCTAGTGGTCTTCCGACGTACATTTCCCAACGTCTCATCTGATCACGATGCTTTAACCGTTCTTCAATCACTTCCTTAAATAGTTGCAGGTATTCATCATCTTCTTTACTTGGAGTCACATAACCATGCTTCACATTGTTATTGTAGCTTTTCAACCCTTCCAAGACTCTTTTTAATCTAGAATCACAAAATTTATGAACCTTTTGATGTCTCATCACTCTCTTTTCTTTCTTGTTGTTCTTGTATATAATGTCATATACTGGTTCAGAGACGATGGAGAACACCTTGTACTTCTCAATGCCTGGGAAAGTAATTGTTGGTACAGTAAGATTGACCTTCTGTTGATAGCTTTCCACACCTAGCTGAAAATCATGTACTCTTTCCCAAATCACTGTACTCCTGATGAAGACAGACAATGACCACAACAGTCCAGTCTCAGCATAGTCCTTCAGTTCCTTTGAAGTTCAAAGGTTGACATTTCATGAAATCAGCGTAGTAACAAGGGCGTACAGTTTGCACATTCCTTCGGTCATCCTCATGCAAACTGTGGCTTGCGTCTTCATTGGTGGAGTTTCGCTGAAGAGCTTGATCAATCATAGCTTGAACGGATTCTTGAGTCATGTTGTTTGGATTGGTGTTGTCAGTAGGGGTATTCTGTCCTCATCTGGTCGTAGGTGACATGATTTGTCTAGATCACAAAAGACAACAACACAAGAGAGATACATAACATAAACACATTTATTTCAATTATAACTTGGAAAATTTTACATGAAATTGTTGTTGGTACATAAAAATTCAATACAAAAGATCTAAGGCTATGCTAGCGGGGAAACCCCTAATACTTAACATGCCTGTACAATGACCTAGCAAGATAAAATAACATAAATCCCTAGACGTGACTGTCAGCATCCCCCGAAGCATCCTGATGATCTGGAATCTTAGCATATGGTGCTCGCTGCCTAGCTCTCCTCCGCTGCTCTCGCAGTGCTAACAACTCAGCCTGCGTGTCACCCATCTCTTGCCTCATGTCTCTCATCACTCGGAGAGTCTACCATCTGTACCTGGCGCCTATGGTCAGGCTCTCATAGCGCTGCCATCTCATCCTGCTGCATCTGAAAGTGAGTCTCATGTACCTAATGCTGTGTCTGAATGAGAGTACCTTGTAGCTGTAGCTGTGTCTGATGTTGCTTGGATATGGGTCTCGTATGCACACACATGATCACGGTAGGTCTAAAGCTCCTAATGGGTCGACTGACTCAATCCTATCAAGTGAGCCCAAGCCTCTCGGGAAGCATAGGCCTCCTCCTCCACAATCCATATTGTCTCCTGGAGAGTCATCCTATCCCCCATAAGTAAGTTGACCCGCTGCGAGTCCATATCGACTCACTGTGATATACGAGACCTACTATCCTGAGCATCCTCTAGTAAAGCATACAAGTCATGCGTATCATGCTCATGGAGCTCGGCAAGCTCTGTAACCCTAGTATTGACCTCTCCCACGGTCATAGGTGCTATCTCAGGAACTGCCTCTGCCGAATCTACCCAAGTATCCCTAATACCATAACCAACATTTCTAACCCCCTATCGCCTCTCTTCAGCATCTATCGTGCTGACAAATCCATAATCTATCCCTGACCTCCGATAGGTCTGGCAGTAGAACTCTTCCTGATCTCATATCTGGAGCCTAGAGTGGACAAACACAACCTCTTACGAGGTGGCTGCTCGAACTCGGGAATATCATCCATATGGTCAACAGGTGGTGGTATGTATAGAGATGGTGGTAGTGGTGGTAGTGGAGGTGATGGTAATGCGGTAGTAACTTCATCAATAAGGGCCTAAGTGGATGTCATCTTAAGTGTCTGGATTTGGGTTAGACACCCAGGTGGTGGTAGTAATGGTGATGGCACAGGTGGTGGTGATGAATGTGCAGGTGGGGCCGTGCACCTAGCAAGGCGTTCTCCTACAAAGGGTGGTGATAGTAAGATATGTGGTAATGGTGATGGAGTAGCCATGGCCAGAAGTCTTTCAACCTCTGCCTCTGGTGGAAGGGATATGGAAGCCTCAGGCCGGACGGTAATCCTAGCCCCAATAGTAATGTTAGTGGAGGGTGGTGGTATAACAGGCTCTGTTCCCTCAAGTGGGAAAACAGGCTCATCAGTAGGTACAACAACAGCAGAGTCGGTCGGAGCTAAGTGCTCCTCCTCCTCGTCCTCATCATCCTTATCCTCATCATTGACGTCATCCCCAGATGAATTACCGTCATCATCATCTACATTATATCCCCCGTCCATAGGATAATCAACTGGACCATCCTCTGTCTCATCATCCTCATACACCTCTAGATCCTCTTCGGGATCCGACTCGGTAACATACCCGGGTGACTCAGCAGTAGGTGAATCAACAGGAGGTAATGGCTGCTCTTCAGCTGGAAACTCATGCTCATCCTCCAATGGTATATACTCAGGGTATATAGGCTCTTACACGTAGTCAGGATCATGTGCATGTATGAACATAGGCTCACGCTCATCCTCGTCCTGTAGTACTGGTGGTGTCTGTGGATCCTCTGGGCCTGGTATGTAATTCGGTGATGGTGGGGCTACTGGCTGCATAGGGAGTCCATCGTATCCTAATACGATGACCCATGGAATGCCTCCTTTAGATACCTCCTCATCATTGGCTCCCCAGCAGACTCTGTCTGGCTCAAAATTGGTGTAAATAGAAGTGTAGGTAACCGCAGATGACGCAGAAGACATGACTGCTGCAAAAGCAAAAATAACTTATATAAGTATTACTTATAAGATAGATCGGTATGTTATGTCTATAAGCTTTAATTATAAGAGTCTTATAGTAATATACATAGTATAATTTATATATGCGTATATCAATCATGTAAGCACTTAGTAACTACTAATGCTACAACATTGTGTATCATGTAAGCATATATGTGCTAGATGCAAATAAGTAATGCATGTATGTCCTTGCAAATCCCATTTGTGAAAGCAGTGTTTGAAAATGATTATAGTCTAGACAAAAAACTTTTGACCTGGTTCTCTATAACCTTGGCTCTGATACCAATCTGTAACATCCCCAAATCTGCTTGCAGCAGAATGTTGAATATCCGAGGGCGTTACTTCATAGATCAATAACACAAGATATGAGAACGACCACTAAATGTATCGTTTAAAAGATACATTGGATTTAACAAAATACTTGTTTGTTACATAAGCTCATGGCTTCAAATTGTTCGACAACGTAAGTAAAGATTTCGGTTTATAACAAATGTTCCCAAAATGTAATACGCCCCAAATCTTTAGTACTGACTCTTCCAAAGAGTGGCCCCAATGTATCTGAGCACCTCGTGCCTTATTGACCTGAGAAAACATGCTTAAAACGTCAACATAAAGTTGGTGAATTCATAGGTTTATGTAAATTAATAGTAGGACCGCAAGATTTCCAAGTGTATGATTAAGCAACAGATGCAAACATCATAAAAAGTAATTACGTTTTCCTAAGCTCATGACACTGAAGCTCGACGTGTATGAATGCAATAAATTGCCAATAAATTCCCGTGAATGATGTTCTAACCCGCAATATCCCAAATCCGACATGGTATACGTTTGTTGTCCGGCAACGAGGCATAGTAAGCGCTACTCACCCAAACGAGGATGTCAATCCTAAATAGATCTATTTATAACATTCGCGCTCACAATCTAGTGATTGACAGTTCATGATAAAGGGCTCAGTGGGTTATTGCCACTTAGGCAAACACGCAATCATTGTATAAAATATACACTTGCGTCTAATTTGTAAAACAAAGCATGTTCTCACCCCAAAGATATAAACCATTTAAATAAATGTAAAATGTGGGGCTATGAACTCACCTTAGTAGGTAGTCCTCTTTTAATGATAAATATATCCAAGTATAGAAAATGAATAACACCGTCAAATACCTAAGTAAATACGGCCAGTCTTAGTCTACAAGTTTAGGCTAACGACTTAATGTATAAACTACAATATCTTGCTAGTTTATATATATTGTTATTACTTGTGTGGTGGTGCACATGTTTATTGTATTTGTCTTTACGTGATGACTCTTGGGAAACGTATAAGCGTTGTTAATAAATATTCATATTTATTAAGTCGTGTTTTAACTCGTATAATATCCGAATAATATTATAACTCGTCTGATTTGTTAAGTGTTTATAAAAATCACTTTCGTTCATAAAACACCCTTAGGTTTTCTATATTTACAAATCAGCCCTTGTGTTTATGTAATATATAATATTTACATTTTAAACCCTTAGGTTTCCATAATTACACTTTTAGTCCTCTAACTTTACAAAATTATACTTTTGGTCCTTATATGTTTAAAACAGCCCCTTTAAGTTTCAGAATGTCTAAAACAGTCTCTAGACCTTTCTAAAATAGTTTTTGACAGTTTTAACCCCTGAGTTTATAAATTGACACTTTTAGTCCCTTAACTTGTAAAAATCGCATTTTAACTCCAATTAAGTTCTAACAAGTGGCATTAGGTTTCATTAAGCTCTAATAAGTCATATAAGCTGGGTCAGCTTATAAATAAGCTCGGATGAGCTTATTTTGGCTTATTGGACCTTATTGGGCCCGTTAAGGTCCAAATAAGCATTTAAAAGGTCCAATTTAAGTTTAATATGCACATAAGCCCTTATTAAGGCCATTTAAGCTTAATGATTCGGTCCGGCTAAAAAATAAGCTAGGGTGAGCTTATTTGAGTTTATTGGGCTCGTTAGCCCAATAACTCTAACCCGAATACTTTTAAAAGTCCATTAAGGTTCTAAGACATGATCAACTTATAATTTCTAGCCTTAATGAGCACTTTAGGGTCTGTTTTAATGTTCGGCTGATCCAATAAGCCAATAAGCTCGTTATTGGGCTTTTGGGCCTAACAAGAACCCGAATATGTTTACACGAGTTCCCTTTGATCCATCTTAGGTCCATTAGCATTTCTAAGTTCATAGATATCTTATTAAGCTGTTCAAGCTCACAAATAAACTGTTTAAGCTTATTGTGGCTTAAAGGTTCGCGGTTGGACTCGTTAATGGGCTAACAAGTACATTAAGGGTTCGACAAGGTTCCTAATGACATTTTAAGGCCCATGCAAGATTGATAAGCACGTTAGGCTCCTAAATAATCTCGTAGAGCTTATTTATAAGCCGTGGCTTTGTTGGGTGTGACCTGTTATGCCTGTTGGGTCCATTAATGGCCCGTTGGGTCTAACGAACCCAAATGTGGTCCATTAAGCTCTTTAATGTTTTCTAACATTTGTGTAGTTCACTAGACATTAAAATAAGTTCGTTTAGCTTACGAAATGGCCGCGATTATTATCTGCATTCGTACTAATCGCTAGTGTACGCGTTCCCAAGCCAAGACACCACGTTTCTAGTAAATGTCTACGTATAGTTTTCGTGTACCTCGTGTTTACGTGATAGTTTTCAAGTTATTTTCCATTCTTGCAATTTAAATGATACGTTAAAGGCTTAACTCTATTTCTAAACAAGTTTTATTCATGTTAGCACCACACAAGATCTTATACACGTAATATATGTGCGTGAACCATGCATGGGTCGAACCATGCGTGTTCATGCTCACGTACATTGTCCAACACAAATTTACGAGACCTATTTAACTAGTTAGGAAGGAAATACGAATAGAATGTGACATGAAATGCTTAGTTCGAGACTTACAATGGTCCTAGAGCTTGGTTCGAGTTAGAAAGGTAACTCAAATGTGTTATAGCCAATCGTGTAGTAACCCGAAGCTCCAAAGCTCAGAATACAACCCAACCTTGGCTGGTGTATCCCTCCTAAGCCCTTGTATGAAGATTTAATATACCTTGTATCCTTAGAATTGGATGTGGGTGCGTATGGGTTCGGTTATTACTTAACCCGAAACAATAGAGAGGAAATGAGAATGGTTTTTGCTAGAGAGAGTGTTTAGGAGTTTCAAGAGTGTTAAGTGTCAAATGTATGTGGGTATTTATAGGCTTAATAACTAGTTAGCTTTCCTAGTTCTATCCTTAACCAATTTCGTGCCTTATGAGGTGGTTTAGAGGTTTTTAGTTAGCTACACATGGTTTCTTGCTAAACCACTTAAGTACTCCTCTTAATTACCCAATGTTGTACAAGATATGCTAGGATATGGAAATCTTATGATTTGTGTGTTTGTTTACTCTTAGCCGCGGCATCCAAGAGAGCAAAAGGATAGTCAAATGGTTATTAACCATTGTGTAATAGGTTAGAAGGGACAATTAGTACAAGGTTTAATTAACCTTAAGTTGTACATGTACTTTGGGGATCAAGAAAGGATTTGTTAGCTAGCTTAATCACAAGGGACGAATGGTTTGTGGGTTTACCTCACCCATATTCGGCCTTAGTGGTTTATTAACACAATAATTATGCAAATTTTGTGTTTAAGGTTTATAAGTGGGTATTGGTTTGAGTCTGGGTAAGTCTAGGTATTTCCGGGGTGTGTCCAAATGTATTTTATTACGAAACGTAAGCCTTTTACGTGACTAAATAAAAATAAAATACGCAAAGTTAATAATTATCTTCTTAATAATTATATAACACTTGTTTGATGCAGACCTTAATTTATTTAATGACCGTTTACATTAATTGATTATTTCTAGTCTACGCGATTTAGCTTAAAAGTTACATTAAAAGTAAACGCGTATCGGACCAAAATAAATGGTGACGAATAATAGGAGTCGTAAAATGACCTGAAATTGAGAAATGTTACAGTCTCCACCCGTTAAAAGAGCTTTGTCCTCAAAGCTTAAGACCTTGTAGTGGATGACGAAGCCCGGTTTGTGAAAAGCTGTGGGTATTTCTGTTTGAACGAATCTTCACGTTCCCAGGTGAACTCAGGACCTCTCCTAGAGTTCCAGCGAACCTTAACCAATGGTATCCGGCTTCGCTTCAATCGTTTGATCTCCCATTCCATGATTTCAACGGGCTCCTCCACAAACTGGAGCTTATCGTCAACGTGAATTCCTTCTAACGGCATGACTAATGGTTCGTCAGCGTAACATTTCTTCAGATTAGACACATGGAAAGTATGATGAACTCTGCTCAACTCTTGAGGAAGTTCCAGCCTGTAGGCAACTTTCCCAACTTTGGCTAACACCTTGAAAGGTCTAACATATCTCGGGTTCAACTTACCCCCTTACCGAATCGTACAACCCCTTATCTAATTGGAGACCCCTTTGAGCAATAATCCTATCCCCAACTTCGAACTCGCATGGCTTCCGCTCAAAACCACGATCTCTTTTGTCGAACCTAGAGCAGCTTGAATATTGCTTGATCATGAACGATCTTTTCCGTTGTTTCTTGATTAATTTCGTACCAGTTCATTGAGCTTCCCCAACTTCCGGCCAGCACGACAGGTGATCAACATTTTTCGTTTAATAAAGTGCCTCATAAGGTGCGGCCCTTTATGCTAGCGTGATAACTGTTTGTTAATGAATAACTCGGCTAGTGGCAAATGCTTAACCCATCCTTTGCCAAAATCGATCACGCAAGCACATAGCATGTCCTCAAGAGTTTGGATAGTTCTCTCACTCTGGCCGTCGGTTTCTAAATGATACACAGTGCTCATACTTACATCTGTACCCAAAGCTCTCTGAAATGATCTCCAGAAATTTGATGTGAATCTCTCATCACGATCACAAATGATTGAAATAGGTATTCCGTGTCTTGCTACTATCCTGTTCAGATACAACCTTGCCAACTTGTCCAATGGATCATTCTCCCTTATTGGCAAGAAGTGAGCAGATTTTGTAAGTCGATCCACAATCACCCAGATGGTGTCAAAACCTTGTGACGACCTAGGAAGCTTGGTGATGAAATCCATCGTGATGTTATCCCACATCCACTCGGGTATTGCTGGTTGTACTAACAGTCCCGATGGCCTTTGGTGTTTGGCCTTGACCCTCGCACATGTCAAGCACTTGCTAACGTAGGTGGCGATGTCAGCCTTCATGTTTGGCCACCAATATAGCTTTTTCATGTCTTGGTACATCTTTTCAGAACCGGAATGGATAGAGTATTTTGACTTTTGAGATTCGTGCATAATGTTAGCCTCAATTTATTGAGTCGAACAAGGAAGTTCGGTCACTCTACGATGGAGCTTCGGTCTTTAATTAGTTAATGTTGTAATACATTATTATCGGGAATCGGGCTCGATAGTTAATCTAATATTGTATATGTTTCGGGTTTAATCCCAAGCAAAACCCGAGCCCGGGTCCTAGTTAAATATCCCGCGCGTACCTTTAACGTGACGGGGTATATAAGCTTTTTCTTATTTAGAAAAAGTTAGTTGTTTTCATGGAGGGGGGGGGGGGGGGGGGGGGGGGGGGGGGGGAATATATCTCCTCTTTTCCATTCTCTCTCATTTCTCTCTCCCTTTCTCTCTTAAACAACTACAATCTCTCTTTCTCAATTCTATCACTATTTCGAGTTTGATTGTGTGAAGTGTAGTGTAACGGATCCTACAATTGGGCATCAAGCTACTGGGATTCGTGGTTGATTCGTGTGGTAAAACAAGCTCAAATTCGTGGCTTATATTGTGACAAAAAACCCCACGGCTCAAAAAAAATTTTGGGCTTATTTGTTGGTTAATCTTGTTCTCTACTTGTTCTACACATCAAAGAGGCTAGGTTGTATCAATTTCGTGGGTTATACAAGCTCCAAGTTCGAATTATAAGCTTTAAAAGGTTAGTGTTCTTCGTGAGAGTTGCTTCCATATGGGAAGATTTACAAAGATAACATTTGATAGTGTGTGTTAAATCTTCTTTAGAGACGACATAATATTGCAAATCCAAGCTTTTGTTCAGAAATACGTTAGAACCGAACGAGAGGAAAAACGTAACAACCGAACGAGTTTCATCTTTCGAGGACCGAACGAGTTTATTGTTCATAGAGCCGAACTAGTTGGACCGAACGAGCGAAAATTATTTTGGACTGAACGACCGAAAAATCTCAAGGACCGAACGAGGGAAAATTTTCAAGGACCGAACGAGTGAATTCTCTTTTGGACCGAACGAGAAAATTTTTCGAGGACCGAACAAGTTCTTTTTATATAGAGCCGAACGAGTAACAAATCTAAAGGACCGAACAAGTTTTTTTTGTTGTCTCAACCGAACGAGTTCATTTTCGATTGAGCCGAACGAGGACAAAGATCTCGAGGACCGAACAAGAAAACTTGTGTGACGAAAAGGGTTTCAGTAAAACAGCCATAACTTTTGATCCGTAAGTCCGTTTTAGGCCCGTGACCTCTCAAATCGAAGAGAAAAACGAGACGGATCACGCTATAACCATCCCTTAGCTGGTTAAGGAATTTTCGAAGCCCAAAACCATCGTTTTCTATGATTTATTGACATTTTTCAGTTTTTTTTGAATTTTTGGCCGCTGATTCCGAATCAAATCATTCACGGTTTTCTATTGATTTTGTAAAATCCCGTTAATTCATTTATCGGTTTTAATCATAGACGTGTAAAATCCCGTGAACGTGAATTGCTTACACAACCACAACTTCAATCACATCATATCCACTTAAGATCCAACAAAATCTTTCACACTTCATAATTCATAACTATTCATTCATCATGTCTACTCCAGTTAACACATCCTCCACAGATAGCCAAATGCATAACAATATAATGGCAGCTGGTTCAAAAGAGCGTCCACCGATGCTTGGACCAGGAAGATATTCTCAGTGGCATTCGCGTTTTCTACGATACCTTGACACTAAATCGAATGGTGAATATCTGAGGAAGTGCATCTTTGACGGTCCATATATGCCTACGAACGTACTCATTGCAGCAGTTGAAGCAGCAGAGAACATTCTACCAGTAGCTGCACATGAAGAAGTAGAGACAATACACAACATGACAGCAGAGAACAAACTTTACTTTCAAGCTGAAAAGGAAGCTATTTTCTTGATTCTGACTGGTATTGGGGATGAAATTTACTCAACTGTTGATGCATGTAACACAGCAAAGGAGATGTGGACAGCCATTGAAAGGCTACAACAAGGGGAATCGTTGAACGTACAAGATGTAAAGACCAATCTATTCTGGGAATTTGGCAAGTTTACTTCTAGAGATGGAGAATCCATGGAGTCTTATTACTCCCGATTTTATAAACTGATGAATGATGACAAGGAACAATTGCAAAGTTTCACCAATGCAAGTGAATGTTCAATTTCTTCAACAACTTCAACCAGAATGGTCAAGATTTGTGACAGTTGTCAAGCAGGGACAGGAAATAGACACGGTCTCATATCACAAGCTGTTTGACGTTCTGAAGCAGTTTCAAAACGAAGTTAATGATATCCGTTCTGAGAGATTAGCCAGAAGTGCAAATCCATTAGCACTTCTTGCGGCTGCTCAACCAAATTCAGATAACTACTATGAGGCACCTGTACCTCAAAGATCGAATGCACCATCATACAAGCAATCTTCTTCCACACGAACAAGTGCGTCTACCAGACACAAAGGTAAAGAGATCGCCAAACCAGTTACTCCTCAATCTGAGTCAGTTTCTGAGGAAGACAGTGATCCAGAACAAGCTCGGAGGGATAAGGTAATGCAAAGAACTTGGCACTCTTGCTAAGTATTTTAGAAAACTGTACAAACCTACAACAACAACTATTAGAAACTTCATTCAAACTCCACGAACAAGACTGAAGATACCACACCAAGGTATAACAATGACAATCAGTCAAGGCAGTTTGGGAATCAAAGGACAGTGACAGTTGCTGGGGCTAGGGAAACAGTAGGCAGTCCGGTAGTGCAAAAGACTGGGATACAGTGCTTTAACTGCAAGGGATTTGGACACTATGCCAGGGAATGCAGGAAGCCAAAGCGGGTTAAAGACTACGCGTATCACAAGGAGAAGATGATGATGTGCAAACAAGCTAAACAAGGTGTTCCACTTCAAGCTGAGCAAGCTGATTGGCTAGAAGACACGGATGAAGAGATTGATGAACAAGAATTGGAAGCACATTACAGTTACATGGCAAAGATTCAGGAGGTCTCACCTGCGGAATCAAGTTCTACTAATACGCCATTGTGAGACGACATTCTGAGCAACCTGAATCCATTAACGACACATATGTTTTGGAGAAGGATGATAGCAATGTCATTCCTGATTCATCAAATATATGTACTAATGATAATCAGGTTGATCAAAATGCGGCTGAATGTGTTGATGAGCGTGCTGCGCTTGCTAATTTAATTGCTAATTTAACTCTAGACATGGAGGAAAACAAAACGGTACAAAAGCAATTAAAGAAAGCAAACGCATCATTGATCATGAACTGAAAGGAGTGCAACACTAACTTTGATGAAGTCTAGTGGGCTCTGGGGGAGGCTACTAGCAGTGGGATAGTTCTCTGATTGCACTTCAGACCAAACAGACTGAGCTTGAGAAGTACACGGCCTTAAGACCTAACGAGTGCTTACAAAAATACTTCAAACAAGTTAAATGAAACTCAGGACTATTGCTTATTCAAAAAACTTGACATTTCAGTTGTCACTCAGAAACACGATAGCTAGGTAAAAAAAGAGTTGATAAATAGGTCACAATTTGAAGGTCAACTCAACGAGAAAATGAGTTATTTCGGATTTAAAGGTATAAGGAAGGAAACGACATTGACACGATGATTGAGATGGAGAAAACATATAAAGTTTTTAAATGAAAAGTCTTTATAAACGGCAATCCGTCAATACAGACATTCACATGTTGCACCCAAATGCGCAACGTATCCAGGTAGATCAACCTTTGCTAATCCAAAGTACTGCAAGCAAGATCAATCTAATATGCCTGTTTGTATCAGATCCATATGATACTTTGATCAGGCAAAACAGATTTGCCTCCCTGATGGGGAAGAGATAGTCACTCTTTCATAGAGGAGAGTAGATCAAAATTGATAAAAGACAAGTGAAACCCATATAATTTCACATATCAAAAGTCTTTATGAACAATTTCAACCACCATCAAAGCTATCTTGATCAGTTGGAACGCGCTAAAGAAGTTAGGAGAACAATGTGGAGAAAAACGTTTGTTAGGACAAAACCAAACATTGATAAAAACATTGGCTTTTATACCCATGTCTAATCCATTAGTAAAGTAGACTAACTTTATAATGAAATGAACAAACAACTTCAATCATTTTAGACACATTTGTCAACCAATCTTGGACTAATCATACTAGTAGTGCATTTCTAAACCAACTGCCAAGAGTATGGAATAGTTTTGTATCAAAATCTTATTAATGCCTCTTTCCGACCATACAAGACTAGACAGTTCATGTTTTATATCATGAACTAAAAAAGGAAATGAATGACACTTTGGAGTACGTTAATCTCCCTTGAAAAGGAGCTTGACGGACCTTGAATAGAAAAGTCTGATTTTTTCAACCATAATGATTACTTCGCGAAGAGTGACGTGTCTAAAGATGTTAACATCGTTCACTTTTGCATTCTCTGTCTGATTTAAATGCTACTACTGAATTGCAATGCTTATTCTTCATAATAGTCAGAGAATGTGAATGTTTGGCCACAACAAAGCTTTCGAAACAAACTGAAATCTGTTAACAAAAGAAGTTCATAATAATTTGTTAAAAAAGTTTTGCTAAAAACTTGAAAACATCAATTTCTTTTGAAACTTTCCTTACAACCATTGTAAAGGAACAGTGAAAAACAACCCCAGATTTGCAAAGACATGCTTCAATGTATTTCGGAAAAGTACTGTGAACAATTCATGGAAATGCAAGATTTGAAAGCTCAAATGCAAGACAGAACATGGTGAATAACTGGTTAAAGAAACTATTTCTGGTAACAAAAGGAACGTCTGGGGAAACTCAGTTTGAATAAAACATTCTGTCGTTCGACAACAAATGCTAACGGATTCCAAAAACCATCAGTTTTAGGGAAAACCGACTCCTTTTTCAAAATTCTCCTTGAAATGAGAAGTTTCCCACAACAAAACAGTCGGTTAATAAAAACTATTGTGTCGGATGGTTTATATAAAACAGTCACTCAACGAGGTTTGCCTTCAGAATTAGAAACCAAGCGGTTCGAAACACAAATGTGCCTTAAAAACCAGGAATGTATAGAATTGCATCCACCACAAACACAGACTAAAACACACAGTTGCCTCATGTTTAGGAAAACTAAATCCTCACATGTCTAAATCTTCTGGAGTATTCACAGTACTAGTGTTACCAGACCACAGCTTAAGGGCTATCAAGTGAAAGATACGGTCGTGCCAAACATTAGTCACGTGAAGTTTACAAAGAAGGAAGTAGAAGACCATCCTAGGATTTCTAGTATTTCTAAGAAAACAAAGTCTGTAACTGCGTGTAATGACAGTTCAAACTCCAGAACTTCGAATGTGAATGCTGTTTGTGCAGAATGTGGAAAATGTGTGTTTAATTCTAATCATGATGCTTGTGTTTCTCGATACTTGAAAGACGTGAATGCTAGAACTAAGAAGCCTCATGTAGTGCCTATTAGTGCTAGTAAACCCAAGAGAAAAGCGAACAAATCTGTTGCAACACCCCATAAGAAAACAGTTGCACCAGATACCACTATTCAGAAATCCAAGAGTTACTATAAGGAGTTGTATGAGAATACAAATCAGGAATGGAAATGGTGGATAGCTAAGAGATGTCCATCAAGTTTTACATGGACCCAAAAGCCACTTAAGACCAAAAAGATATGGATACCTAAGATTAGGAAAGCTAATGAATCAACAAGTATTAGTCCTACTATAGACATAGTCTCTAGGATAACTAATGTCTTGAAGATATCAAATTCCTTAGGATCCAATTTGTCCAATGTTCCATCGTCCTCTAATTCTCTTGCAGATTGTACAACTCATCCTATTCATTGTTGACTCTGGATGCACAAAGCACATGACGGGCAATCTCAAG
Organism: Tanacetum coccineum; assembly: GCA_026074375.1. Lineage (NCBI taxonomy): Eukaryota > Viridiplantae > Streptophyta > Magnoliopsida > Asterales > Asteraceae > Tanacetum > Tanacetum coccineum. The sequence continues at coordinate 36,870 of BQNB010002425.1, read as the reverse complement.
CTTTTGTGTAATTTTGTGGAGAAATTTCTGGGTACTGTTCGTTTTGGAAATACTCAGTTTGCTCTAATCTTGGTTATGGAGATCTGATTTCACGGAATGTCACGATCAAACGGGTTTATTACGTCGAAGGCCTCATCACAATCTTTTAACGGTTTGGTCAATTTTGTGATGCTGATTTGGAGGTTGCTTTCAGGAAAATCTACTTGTTTTTGTGATGAGATCTTCAGGAAACGATTTACTAACTATGTAATCGTGGATATGAGTCAACACAACTATCTCTCGCAGAAACACTTCATCAACTCCATCTGTTTCTTGGCTAAAGCTTCAACCAAACTCATAAGCTTGGTTATGGCATCGAAGACTGTCTCACTCTTAACTTCGATACATTCACCTTACTCTCTAAGAAAGAAGTTGTACAGGCTTACCCAAGTTGAAATATTGTCAAGGATCAACTTTGTTCGTCTTGTGAATGAGTAGACGCAAAAGAAGTTCATTCAAGACAAACAGCAGTTCCTAGCTTCCAAAGGGCGGCTAAATTTGCTTCACCATGGACTTGTGTGGTCCACATGCGCGTATGCATGCATAAATGGGAAGAAAGTATATTATGGTGATTGTTGATGATATTCAAGATACACTTGGACTCTTTTTCTACGATCCAGATGAAACACCAGACGTTCTCAAGACTTCTCTCACGAGGATCACAGCAATCTTCAAGCTCCAATGATTACTGTCCGTACTGACAGAGGGCACGGAATCTTGAACAAGCACTTATGCCTATTTCAAAGAAGGAGGCATGGAACATCAAATTCTATCCTCGAACCCTGAAGACATAACGGCGTTGTTGAAAGCCGGAAAACCGTACTCTTGTTGAGGCTGCTCGTACGATCTTTCAGCTTCGAAGCGCTTCATTATCATTTTTTGGGCTGAAGGCAGTTGCACCGCATGCTATTCTCAGAACCGATCAATCATCATATCCACTCATGAAAAGACGGCATATCATCATCTCAATGCAGGAAACCTTCACATAAAACCTCTTCCTTCTTTGGTTGGCCACTTGCTACATCCTAGAGATGGGGGAAATCTGGATAAGATGAAAGAAAAAGGGGACCCTTGTGTCATGGTGGGGGGGGAAATTTAAATTCTATCAGTCGAAGGGTATCGTGTTAAACAAGAGACAACACGCTTGATAGTTGAGTCCATTCTATTCAAGTTGATGAAATTCAAAGAAATGACGTTTGAACACAACAGTTCAAGCCTCGGTCATCAATGTTCAATGATGTTTGAACACAACAGTTCAAGCCTCGGTCGTCAACGATAAATGGTGTCTGCTGAAAATAACACTTCAGGCCCCGTTCCTCAATGTTCAAATGATGTCTGATCACAACAGTTCAGACCTCGCACCACAACGACAAGAGATGTCTGTTGAAAATGTCTCTTCAGGCCTCGTTCCTCAAGGACAAAAGGCGTCAGATTATGACAACTCTGACCCCGTGCCCCCAAGACAAAATGTGGTTCCTGACAGCAGAAAAGACAGATTTCGGATTCCACAACAAGGGTTAGAATTTCTCTTCAGTCCTTTACTTGAAGAATATTACAAATCCAAACACGGTCTCGCTTGAGGAACCCCCCCCCCCGAAAACAAACAATGATCAAGCACCGAATGCTCAATTTCAAGAAGCTAATTTTATCAATCCTTTTTGTACACGGTCAAGAAATCGGGAGTTTCCTCACGCAACATTGTTAATACTAATGTGCATTCATTTCAAACCACACAGTCATGATTACCGATGGACCAGAGATCATCCATTAGAACAAGTTCGTGGAAATCCATCCATGCCAGTTCAAACAAGACGACAGCTTGCCACAGATCCTGAAATGTGTATGTTCGCGCTCACGGTGAGTGTTGTTGAACCGAAGAACATTAAGGAGGCAATGGCGTTCTGCATGGATCGAAGGCAATACGGATGACTTCATCGTTCGACAGACTAAAAAGTTGGGAACTAGTCGACAAACCATTTGGCAAGATGATTCATTAAAGCTTAACAGTGTTATGGAAGACAAGAAGGATGAAAGATCAGACTGTAATTCGCAACAAAGCATGACTTGTTGCTAAAGGTTATGCTCAGGAAGAGGGTATTGATTTTGAAGAATCATTTGCTCCAGTTGCTCGCTTGGAAGCAGTTCGGATTTTCGTTGCCCACGCAGCACACAAGTCTTTTCCAATCTATCAGATGGACGTGAAAACGGCATTTCTTAATGGTCCACTGAAGGAGGAGGTTTATGTTGCTCAGCCAGACGGGTTGATTATCAGAATCATCCAGAAAAAGTCTACCTACTCAGGAAAGCTTTGTATGGATTAAAGCAAGCTCCAAGAGCCTGGTACGATGAACTATCAAACTTCCTGATGTCCAAAGGCTTTTCTAAAGGTACAATTGACCCAACTTTATTCAAGATAAAATACGGGGAGGATATTCTACTTGTGCAAATTTACGTTGATGACATAATTTTTGGATCGACAAATCCTAAATATTCAAAACGATTTGAAAAATTAATGCCACTGTAGATTTGAAATCTCCCTTAATGGGGGAGATGAAATTCTTTTTAGGACTTCAGAATCCACCAGTCACCAAAAGGTATTTTTATCAATCAGGCAAAGTACGCTTAGAAAAATTTGAAAAAAGCATAATATGGACACCATTGTCCACACTTGGTACCATGGCTACAAAAACCCAAGCTAGATGTTATAGATTTGAGTGAGAAACCCGTTGACCAATCTGATTTCGTAGTAAAATCGGGTCACTCATGTTACTTGAATCTAGTAGGCAGACTTAGTGCAAGCAGTAGCTATTGTGCACGTTATCAAGCCCTCGACCAACAATAAAAGCTCCTAGGAGGTTAAAAGAATCTTTAAATACCTAAAGGGTACCATTAACATGGGTCTCTGGTATCCAAAGGATTCTGGCTTTGAACTAACAGCATTTTCAGACGCTGATCATGCGGGATGCCTTGATACTCGGAAAAGCACTTCTGGAGGGATACAGTTCCTTGGTGATAAACTTGTAAGCTGGATGTCAAAGAAACAAAAAACCTGCACTGCAATGTCTTCCTAGCAGAGGCCAGAGTAAGTGGAGTGATCTGCAAGTTTGTGCTCAAGTAATGTGGATGAGGAACAACTTCAAGATTATGGCTTCAACTACAACAAAATACCGTTTATGCGACTCTCAGTTCAGCCATAGCGATCTCATGCAACCCCGTACAACATTCGCGAACAAAGCACATCCATACTCGGTATCACTTCATAAAGGAACAGGTTGAAAATGGTATAATTGAATTATATTTTGTCAGAACTGAATACCAATTAGCTGACATGTTTACGAAAGCCCTTCCTGAGGATCGGTTTAAGTATCTTGTCAGAAGGATTGGTATGAGATGTTTGAAATCCCACAACCTGAACGTCGGAGGTTCTGAGACAAATGACTTGCTGGATTCATCATCAAACCCATCAACACTGTAATATTTTTGAGAAAATAAAAAATAACAAAAATATACAAACTTCAAAAGAAAAATACAAAAATCAGAAAACTAAGAAAATTTTCAAAAGAATTTCTCGGACATGGCTTTGGAACGATAACATTTCGTGCCCTTAGAAATGTCTGATTAACATTGACCACGGGTGTGTAATTGGAAGTTCGGCGAGAGTTATGGAATTAGTCTTCAAACATGTCATTTCTAAATTATTCTATACATGGCTTATGTCTATGTCAGGACATACCCCGGACTCATATATAAGGAGGTTTTAACTTATCTCACAACGAGAAAATTAACATTTCTCGGTTGAGGCCGGGGGGTTCTTAACAAAGAATTCAACTGTTTTTTTAGCTCAAGAAAAAGGATAGTGTTCGTTTCAGTGAGCTTACCCTTACTGTTAGAAGAGAAGTCTCTAACATATGGTTTTTCTAAAAAGTTATAACACAATTTTTCAAGGAAATTCTCCGAATGACAATTCATAATCTTTCAAAATTGTGTGTTCAACACTCCATCCCTCATAGTGTTTTCAAAAGACAACAATTTCTCAATTGGTCCTATTATTGAGGGGGAGTTTTTCGAAAAACAACGTTTTAATGTTCTTGGATACAAACAAAACGACCCACTTTATGTATTCAAAAAACATGTATCAAAAATGTTCCCAAACCATTCCTGCTGGACCATATTTCTCCACAGATTTTTCAAGACATCTTTTAAATCCACAAGGTTATTTCAAAAAAACTAAGTGTTTATTTATTTAAAATAAGGGGAGAAATATGTATTTAAATATGATCTAATTGGACTAAATGTGCTTAAACTGTAGAAAAGGTTTTCATGGTTCGATATTATTACCCAAACAACATCTTATTCATGATGATTCTGAAGTCATAAGGTGGTAGGTTAGGTATTGTCCTATGATCCAACCAGAACCGGAGGATCCTACCCAAGGATAATTCCAAGTTAGAAATAGCGTACCTTAGGTATGATTGGAGATGAATGTATATGGGAATAATGCCGAATAAGGATTGAGTTAACACATGGAACAAATCACAACAAGGTGTTAGTAATGATCGTCTTGGTAAGCTTGAAGGCGTTGAAGAATTAAAAGGAAGTATGGATAAAGGGTCTAAAGCACGAAGCCTCCACACACTTAAGGAAGAAACCGGTGTCACGACTCATATGCTGTCAGAATCACAAGTTGATTGCTGACATTGAAAATGACATCATGGACCCAGTGATGCAATGCACAACCCTTCCCAGCCATTTGAGTTTCTCTTAAAAGAAACTTGTCTCATTTGTCACGGAGATACACACGTTATCTATTGACATCTCATTCCGAGATCGTTGATATTGAATAGGTGGCAATCTGCTCCAGCCTCCGAGTACTAAAACCAAAATGCACTAATCGAGTCTAGAGCCAAGAGATCAATAAAAAATCTCGTTAGGACACATTCCATTTCAAACACTTGTTGAACATCATCAAGTTCACAAGCTGTTATCAAGAGTCCTACGCAATATCATTGTGATATTTGCCAGAATACATCAGAGGTGATACTCTTTGTTATTCCCAATGGACGAATTGCGAAATTCTTCCTAGTGTCATCATCAAACAACACGGGGTAGGTGACTTGCGAGATTCTATATGAATCAAACTTGTGACAACTGGATATCGATTTGGTCCAGTAAATGAATTGACGGTTGATGAATTTTGATAAAAACATGACACTCTCGATGTGTTACAAAAACTCTTTAATGAGTGACACGTCGATTGATTTTCAAATCAATTTTCTCGTTTATCACTAACGTAAACCTGCAGGTCAAACGGTGGTAACGGCAACCTCAATCCCATTCAAATGACTCAATCTTACTGAAGACATTCAATCTAGAAAGCTCAAGATATAAATCCAAAGACTTTCCGCAAACTCTGATTTGAAGCTTGCAAGATAATGCTAAAAGGGATGAGACTGTTGGTCAAAAGGGACATTAAGATCGCAAGATAGCAAAGACGATAAAGCAATGACAAAGGGCTCAACGTCAGATCGCAAAGCATGAAGGAATAAGTTTCAACAAAGAACGGAAAACAAAGACCAAGAACACTCGAGCTAAACGTACAAAAGCAATCTCACTGATCTCATGAAGGAGTGTCATAATGAACCTCACTTCGGGGGAGATTGTTAGGCCTCAATTTTAATGAGTCATAACGGAAGTTCGTTCCCTGTTCAAGACCTCACTTCGGGGGAGATTGTTAGCCCGCAATTTATTGAGTCGAACAAGGAAGCTCGGTCACTCTACGATGGAGCTTCGGTCTTTAATTAGTTAATGTTGTACTGGAGAATATCGGGAATCGGGCTCGATAGTTATTAATATTCAATATGTTTCAGGTTATATCCAACACTAACCCGAGCCCGGGTCCTAGTTAAATATCCCGCGCGTCACATTAAATGTGTAGGGGTATATATATATTTAGATATTTTCTAAAATATCTAAATATATATAGATATTTTCTTTTTTAGAAAATATCTTTTTCATAATATCTAAATTTCTTTTTCTTATTCTCTCTCAACTCTCTCTCATCTCTCTCTATTTTCGTCACTCTCTCTCCTTCTCTTTTCTTGATTCGTGGTTCGGGTTATGAAGTGAAGTGGTAAATCGGGTTCCTAGCAAATTGGTTGAAAATGCTTCATCTTACGTTGTACAAGAACCACACACTGCATAATCGCTTGCATTACACATTAATTCGAAAGGTAGGTTCCAATCTATAAACATTTCTTCAATAAAAAAATTTTTTTCCACATTTGTTTTCATTGTACGACTCAGTTATGATCCACTATCTATTTTAGTCCGCTACGCATTTACTTGTTTTTAGATTTACTGTTAGGACCAAATCGCGTGACTAAAAATAATCAATGAATGTACAAGGACATCAAAACAAATTAAGGTTTACATCAACCAAGTAAGAAATAATTTTTAGGAAGATAATTATGTACTTTGCGTATTTTATTTCTATTGATCACGTAAAAGGGGTTACGTTTCGCAATAAAATACATTTGGACACACCCCGAAAATACTTAGACTTACCTAGACTTAAACCAATACTCACTTTTAACCCGTAAACACCAAAGTTGTATAATTATTTTGTGTACAAGTCAAAAGGCCGAATAAAAATTTCGTTTATTCACCAAAACAATAGTCCCATGGGGATTGCTGCTAACAAAAATCAAAACTAAGGATCCTTAAAGTACTAGTACTAATCCTAGGTAATTAATATGTGTCCTAATGGTCTCCTAAAGGACTAATACACAATGGACAATGACTTGCTTGATTTCCTTGCCTTGGCTAACCGCGGCATATGCATGTATATGCACAAATCTTTGAGATTTTCCTAACCTAACAAAATCTTGTACATCATGCAAGTCATTAAGAGTGGTACTTGTGTGGTTTAGCCTAAAACCATGAGTGAGTAACTAGAAACACCAAAAACCACTTCCTAGGGCACGGTTTGGTAAACTCTTATATTCTCTCTCAAAGCTAAAACAATTTCATTTACTCCCTAATCCATTCGGCATTCATAAAAACCAAACCATATTCGAACCCTATTCATTCTAGGAACACGAAGAAGCCTTTAAGATCGAATATAAGGTTATTAAGGGAAGTCACGAACTAAGGAAGTGGGTTTATAAGTTTTAGAGTTTAAGTTATACACGTTTGGGTGTATACGAGTCGAGTTACTTTACAACTCACGAATCAAGAACACTAGGACCCTTTGTAAGTCGAACCAACTCGTTCATTTTCTTTTACTACTCGTTATGAATTATACTTAGTCGTGATGGTCGCGTAATTTTTGTTAAACGACATAAAAGAATACGAACATGCATGGTTCGACCCATTCATGGTTCATGCACCCATATTGAACACTAATAAAGCCTTGTGTAGTGTGCACATGATCTAAAACATAGTTAATATACGAGGTTAAGACTTAACGCGCACTTAAGAACACTAGCTCGAAGACTTTGATGTTCGTTACTTCGTTTAGATGAAATGAATAAGTTCTATATATGATCAAACTTTAAAAACGTAACAACATGACTTGGAGTCACGTATAACGACATATCAAATGAATGCATGTAATAAATAATGATGTACAAAGGTTAAATAATGCTAAACTAATGTGTCAAGACCTAGAGATCAAGTTGTTGAACAAAGGGGCTAGGTTTGGGTCACTTTAGGCCCAACCACCTACTGTGGAGGCCCAACCGGCCCAACAAGCCTAGCGTAATAAGCCTAGGGCTTATAAATAAGCTATTCAAGCTTATTTGTGGACTAGGAATGCTTATTTGATTTACTTGAGCCTTGCATTGTCCGTTGGAAACTAACCGAACACTTAATGGCCTTACTAGCCCATTAAGGAGCCCATCTCGAGCCATAAGCTCACAATAAGCTCAAGTCAACTTATTGATGAACCTATATAAGCCAAATAGGCTTAAGGGACCTAAATTTAGTTAATGGACCTATATGGACCTAACTGAAACCTTTAAAATTGATTCGAACTCTTAATGGGCCCAACAACCCATTAACGAGGGCTTATGTGCTTATTTGGATAAGCTGAACCGAAAACATATTTAATAAGCTTAATAAGGGTAGAAATTAAGCTAGGGATGCTTGATGGACCCTTTTTATTCAAGTCAGGTTAAGTTATTGGGCTCCCAAGCCCAATAAGCTTGAAAAAGCCAAAATAAGCTCTCTTGAGCTTATTTTAAGCTTAACCAACTTAAACAAGCTTAATGAAGACAATTGTGCCTTTTTAAAATTAAATCGGACCTTTAAAACACTTATTGGACCTTAACGGGCCAAATAAGGCCCATTAAGTCAAAATAAGCTTGTTGAGCTTATTTTTAAGCTAGGGCAACTTATATGACTTAGTTGGACTTAATGAAACATAATGTCACTTGTTAGGACTTAATTGGAGTTAAAATGCGATTTTTACTAATTGAGGGACTAAGAGTGTTAATTTACAAACTAAGGGGCCAAAACTGTCATTTACTAAATTTAACAAGTCTAGGGACTGTTTCTGTTAATTTTGGAAACTTAGGGCTGTTTCAAACCTATAAGGACCTAAAGTGTAACTTTGTAAAGTTAAAGGACTAAAAGTGTAATTAATGAAACTTGGGGGTTTACAATGTAAATATGGTACAATTCATAACCCTAAGGGCTGTTTAGCAATTATAAGAAACTTGAGGATATTTGGTAATCGAAAGTGAACTTTATAAACACCTAACGATTTGAACGAATTATAATATATTCGAAGATCATTCGGTTTTGAACATCGACTTAATAAATACAAATATTTATTAACAACACTTATACGTTTTCTAAGGGTCATCGTAAATTCAAATACAATAATCATGTGCACCACCACACAAGTGATAACAATATATATAAACTTATCGAATCTAGTTTATACACTGAGTCGTTAGCCTAAAAATGTAGACTAAGACTGACCCTATTTACTTAGGTATTTGACGGTGTGATTCATACTTGGATATTTATTATCATTTTCAGAGGACTATTCACTCAGGTGAGTTCATAGCCCCATGTTTTACTGTTATTTAAATGATTTACATCCTTGGGGTGAGAACATGCTTTGTTTTACAAATTGGACGCAAGTGTACATTTTATACTATGATTACGTGTTTGCCTAAGTAACTATAACCCATTATGTCCATCATCATGAACTGTTAATTGCATAGATGTAATTGGGAATTGCATTATGTGGGCGCGAATGTTATGAATAGATCTATTAGGGATTGACAATCCCCGTTCGGGTGACTAGCTATCACCGGGAACGAACGCATACCATGTCGAATTTGGGATGTTGCAGGGTTAGCACATCATCCACGGACACTTGTTGGCAAATTTATTTGCATTCATATACGTCGAGCCTCGGTGTCATGAGCTTAGGAAAATGTAATTACTTTTTATGATGTTTGCATTTGTTGCATAATCATACACTTGGAAATCTTGCGGTCCTACAATTGATTTACATAAACCTATGAATTCACCAACTTTATGTTGACGTTTTAAGCATGTTTTTCAGGTCAATAAGGCACGAGGTGCGATGATACATTGGGAGTCAAAAATTGAAGAGTCAACATTTAAGATTTGGGGTCTTATTACATTCTGGGGACAATTGTTATAAACCGAACTCTTTATTTATATTGTTGAACAATTTGAAGCCACGGGCTTATGTAACAAACAAGTATTTTGTTAATCCAATGTATCTTTTTCAAACGACACGTTTAGTAGTCGTTCTCAGATCTTGTGCTATTGATCCATAAAGTAACGCCCTCGGATATTCAATATTCCGCTGCATACTCAGATTTAAAGGTGTTACAAAAACCGTCAAATCACTTTCCTTTTTTACAGTCGTCATGTTGCTAATCAAGTAGAAGTAAATTATCCAGATTCAATCAACAATTAAATTTGAAAAATTGCTACAAATCAAGCAACTCAAAACTCATATCAGAATCAGATTCACTTATGAAACCAAATACATGACCAGGTTCAAAATCAAATGTCAATGTTAGATAGTTAACTTACTAATTACAGGAAGGTCCATCTCAAGTCCAATGTGTTCAAGGAGTTTGAATCCATCCATATCAGGCATGTGAACATCACTTGTCACAACATCAAATCCATTCTTATTTTCCCTTAGATGTGATAAAGCACCATCAATCTCTTACATTTAGTCACTGCATATCGCTTGTCAGCTCCCACTGCTCTCGCATTCCAACTTCTTCTCTATTTATCTTTCGACAACTTATCATAGTATTTTCTAAGATACACATGTTCAAAAGTGAAACAAAAAAGTTCAACTTATTTTAATTCAAGTAAATTGCAGAAATTAAGTAGGGATTCTAAACTTGTCTTAGCTAAATAATTAGTAGCTTAATTATGTAAATCACTATACCAACTTCATATCAGTGAGTTGGCTGTTTTAATAGACAAAAACTAAACATAGGAGTTATAATAAAACCAAATAATGCTCATTCATATGCTTAGAAGTATATTTCAATACATATTAACTAAAAAGTGGAACCGCAATTCTATTATATTATTACTTTCAAGAAGCATATCAAAACACTTATAATTAAGAAATTCCACTGAAAGAATGCAAATGATATTGACGCCTATCATCAATTCCTATGGTAATTGCTGGTGTCGAATATTGTACCCTATATAGTTCAGACCAACAGAATTCTGTTATTATCTTTATCTTCGCTTAAAAAAAATGATAAAACCACAAAATGACTTTAAAAAAGCACACGCAAACAGCCGCTAATAACCGTATTCCATCAAAACAAAGTGCAAATGATCTTAATTTTGGGGACGCTTATCATTAATTCCTATGCTACATCTCTCATATGGGTAGCAACAAACAATCACTTTTTGAACCAATGTAGTAAAGTTTAATAAAAATACCAAATACCTCTTGATTTTGGTGTGCTTGTGAAAAGTGTAATGAGGTCTGGTGGAGAAAAAGTTGTAAGAAACAGAAGTGGTGAAGCTCATGGCATACGTAATCTTTTTCCAGTGTCTTGTCCTTTTGCTATGAGAAATGGAGGAGGTGTTCTTGATTCTATAAAAAAGTTAATATGCATGAAACTTGTCAAAATACATACAAACCAAAAGGGCGTTTTGCGTAATAATTTGGAAATATCATCTAATATTAAACAATCATACTCTATCTAGTCAAAACACAATGAATTGACTAATTGGCCCCAATTCTGCTACATATATGCTTATTCTAACAAGAAGATTTGGTCAAAAAGAGATAAAGATAAAAAGATAAAGATTTGGTCAAACTCATTAATATCTTTTAAATAGTTTCCATGTAAAGCCTTGACTCCTTATGCTATAAAAGGAGGTCTAGGCATATTGTTTTAGTATCCAGAAAAGTGTGTCTTCTCAATGAGAGTCGACTAAAACAAAACGTGTGTGTGTACACGTTTAGTTAGTTAGCATAGTTAGATAGTTAGTAGTTGTGTTATAGACATCTATGTATTAGTTAGTTTAGCCTCAAGGATCATTTGATCTTGGGGATATAATGAATAAAGAAAATCTTGAAGTAACTCTGATTTCTGTTTTATTATTCCGTTGTGCAAGTTTATTAATCATTGTTACTATATCCTATATGAGTCTTAATAACGATCTAAGGGGTCATAAAGATCTCCACAATTGGTATCAGAGCCTCGTGGCTCGTGATCTAGGATCTATAAGGTTTTTGAAGAAACCTTAAAAACCCTAATTTTTCAAGAATTCATTTTGTGGTTAAAAAAATTTCTAGGGTTTTGGAGTTAAATTGCTATAACAATCTTTATGATCGTCCTCTCTACCTGAATTGGTATGCAATACGATTGTAAGTCGTTGTTAAAATTATTAAAAGGGTTTTAAGTGGTGGTTTTGATGTCATGGTGTTCTTTGTTTGAAAAACAAGTAAACCCTAATTATTAGAATAATTTTGGTTAAGGGGAAGCTATCAGAATAATTTTGGTTATCAGACAACACACACAGGTTAAAAGTTTTTGGTTATGATTTTTAATATTCTTAAAAGTTTAAAGGCTCGTATTTATTGGATTAATTGATTACGAAGAAGATTGTTTATCACTTATTTGAAGATGAAGTGGATTTTTCAGATGCGTGTTCTTATTATATCTTTTGGTCTTAGAGATAACTTGTTTGGTTATATACGGTTTATGATGAAGACTTGATAAAACTAGTTTTTACCTTGTTTAAACACTGTTTAAATGTTACCGTTAAAGATTTTTGCGGCGCTATTGTCGTTAACAGAGAAGCTATATATAGATAAAGTTTGATTTCTCTTTCATATTTATATTTTTATTGCTATCTCCTCTTCGCAAATTAAAAATCTTCTTTATTTTTATAACGAATATAGTCAATTGTCTTGTTACCAACATCTACAACCTCACTCGCAACTAAACCCAGTAAATTCTCAGTACACATCCATACCGTTTATTGCTACTTTTGAATCATGGCTCAATTAAAATATTGTGACAAACATAATCAAGTGGGGTTTTTGCGCAAGCTTGACGAAAGTGTAGGGTTTGTAGAGATAGTGGATTTTCTAAGAGGTTCCAACCTCAGGTATGCTTTATCTACTAATCCTACTATCTATGATTCTTTAGTCAAACAGTTTTGGCAGACTGCTACTGCCAACACTCTTGCTGATGGGACTCTAGAATTACACGCAACTATTGATACCATTATGTATACAATCACTGAGGCATCTATTAGAAATAAGCTTCAATTAGCAGATGCTTCAGGGATTACAATGTTGCCAAATAATGAGATTTTTGAGGGGATGGGGGCATATGGGGTATCCTACTGACGGATCTTTTACCTTTTGGAAAAGCTTTTTCACACCCCAATAGAGATTTTTAGTCCACCATCTTTTGCATTGTATAAGCTCTAAAAGTGGTGGATGGGATCAATTTGGTAGCAATATTGCTACTGCTTTGATTTGTCTTTCCACTGGCAGAGTTTATAATTTTTCAAAACTAATTTTTGATGGCATGGTGGCAAACTTAAAAAGCAAAACAAAGTTTTTGATGTATCCTCGTTTTCTGCAACTGATTTTGGATATTCAAACGGAAAACAAACACCCTTATCTGGCTGTGACCCTGACCAAAAAGATTTTTGGGAATATGAAAAGGGGTTTTAGAGGGGCACCAAGACCTTTGTTGCCTGCTATGCTGCTTGTTGCTACTACTAATCCAAGTGCAGGTCAAGAACATCCTGATGTGGCTCAATCTCAACCATCATCATCCACAATTCCAGTACCATCTACATCTTTACCACCAGAACAATCTCCACCACCTATACCTACTCCTATCCCTGCATCTACACCTACACCTATCCTTGAAACTGACCCTGAACCTATGGAGCACACTTTTGAGGAACCATCCCCTGCACACCAACACTTCTCACCCCCACAAGAGCATGCCCAAGGACAGATGACTGTGGATGATTTGCTTCAATTAGTTCCTCAATTAATGACAAGAGTTGATAGTCTGGAAAAGGATCTCAAGCAAACCAAGCTGACAATGGGGAGTGCTATTGTGAAGTTGGTCAAGAAGGTGAAGAAGCTGGAAGGTATTTTGAAAAGGAGAAATGTGGTCTTATCAGACTCTGAAGAGGAAGAATCTGAGGCACTCATGATTTAGATCCTCTGGTTTCTTTGGTACAGAGTATTACTCCTTCAAAGACTGTCAATGCTTCAGGGGAAGAACAAGTTGAAGACATAAGCCCTACAACTCTAGAAGCTGCTGCAATCTTAACAAAAGTTCATAAGATCAAGTCAGTTGACAAAGTAAAGAGATACAAGAGAAGGAAGAGTTCAAAAGAATTTGCTGGTATGTTTGGAATTTGAAGAAGTTAAGTCTACCTTTGAAAAAGTTAGTACTGGTGGCATTAAAGTTAGTTTTGGTAGTGAAGAGATTAATACTGGCAGTTTGGATGTTAATACTGGCATTGATCTAGTTATTACTGATAGCACAAGAGTTTCAGTACCTTCTCCAGAGAGAGGTAGAAGAGAAGGAAAAGCTCTATGACTGAAGAAGAAGTGACTCAAGCTGCTAGAAGACAAAAAACAATTCTTCAAGAAGAAGCTAGGACTTCCTGAAGCTTATCGATTAGATGCTTTAGAAATCGCTTTGGAAAAGGAATAGAAGTGGCCAAACAATTCATTTAGGATTCACTTCTAGCTCAAAGGATGGCTGAAGAGCAAGAATTAACAGAGGAACAAAAGAAAAGGAAGGCTCAAGTTCAGTTTGAAGCTCAATCTTATACTGAAGAAGATTGGGATACTATTAGAGCAAAGCTTGAAGCAAATGCAGAATTGAAGGAGAGTGTGCTTGGAAAGGATCTTACTGTTGAAGATTATGCAAAAAGGATGGTAGAGTTGGTAAATCAAAGAAGAAAACACTTTGCAGAGGAAAGAGCTAGAGCAAAAAGGAATAAGCCCATGACTCAAACACAGCTCAGGAACTATATGTCAAACTTTCTAAAGAATCAAGGGACATGGAAGTTGACTCAATTGAAGAAGTTGAATTTTGAAGAAGTGAAAGCAGAATTTGAAAAATTGGTTAAGCAATTGGATACCTATGTCCCTATGAACTTTGAAGCAACAAAGGAAAGTTTGAAGAGATTTGGTGAAGAGCTTCAAACTAAAACTGCAAAGAAGCTAAAGTTTGATGATGAAGGTACTCAACCAACAGAGGAGAAGATTGAAGAAGACAAAGATGATAAGCCAACCAAGAAGACTGGAAAGAGGAGAAAACAGATAGCAAGGAAAGGATTCCATACACACCATGATAAGGATGAATCTGAAGATTCAGATGAAGCTAATGAAAAAGATGATTCTACTTCAGGTACTAAAATTCCCATTAATCATGTTCCTGTAGCTACAAAATCACCCAGTATAGCCAATTACAAGATCATTAAGCAAGGAAGGAAAGGTGTATACCAGATTGTAAGGGAGAATGGAACTGATATGGTATACATAAGCTTTGGGAGCAATGCTGATGCCATTATCAAGAGATGATCTTACAGAGCTATACAGGATTGTCATGAGGAAACATGGTATGAATGAGCCAGAGGATGAATTTGAAAAGGTACTTTGGGAATACTTGAAGAACATGTTTGAAGAACCCCTTAGCACAGATTCAATTTGGAGTTTGCCAGGTCAACAAAGGATAATTTGTTGGAGATACTATTGCTTGCCAGAGTTACATTGTTGAACTTGGGTGTCTGTAGCTGTTTATATGCTAATAGAGAAAAGTATCTTGTCTGCTGAAGTAAGCAAGCTTTGTTGGAAAAAGAAACTTCAAGGAGGAAAAACCAGATGAGGATTGTTATAAACTTTGAAAATGATGGAGAATAAAGCTGGCATTTCGAAATGTAGATGAAGATTGATGAGTTAAAATCAGATGGAGATAAGGACAGAAAACCTCACTTCGGTGGAGGTGCTAAGCACTAACACAACAAATGGTTATCAGTCCCCATGTTGACAGAATAAGGACTGGCATAGTCAGGAGCAAACGGTTGGTAAGACTTCTCAAATCCGTTTAATGGGTGACATTTGCCAAAAATTTGTATGGTTATCAACTTACCTAATTGCTTTAAGTAAAGAGTGGTAGTCCTTCAGTTTATGGATTATGGTAAAGGCTTTGAAAAACCATAACTAGTCCATGTGATTAAGGCTTATGATAAAGACAAATTGCAAATTCCATCATTAGATGGTTGGACACTTTACCAAAAAGTGGAGGTTACATCAAACTCAGGTTATCATGTACAAAGAGTTGACATGGTAATCAATCCACCATGGAATTTACTTTTCTAGTGTGCCAAGGCTTGACTAGGCTGAGCAAACGGTACAGGTAAAGGCATATCAAATCAATCATAGCTATATGTTTGCCAAAAACAATGGTATTCCAACTCACAATGTTTTTATGTACTGAGGTTGAATGGTTTTCAGTCGACCATAGACATGCACTTTCTGGTGGGCAAGGATGGCTACTCCAGTGTTAATGGTAACTGGTAAGAGACATCAACTCCCATTAAAGTTTGTATGTTCCCCTCTCACAGGAGTTAACACACCTGGAAGTGATGAGAATAGTCTGAAACTATATGATTTGATGTACATATAGTCAATGTAGCTGTTTAAGTGTTGCTGATATGAAGTGTTGCTGAAAAGTTTTGAAGAATAGTTGCTGCAAAGATAAAAAAGAGATGATTTGAAGAATTGCAGCTCAAGAATAATTCAAAGAGTTTTGTTTACAACATCCTTAGGAAGTTCAAATTTAAGACACTTGAAGAAACTTGAAGTTCACAAGTGAAGATCAAGTTAGGGGAGGATTGTTGGGAAATATATTATTACTGGTAGTATAACAGTTAAGTCTGGTAGTATTAGTTAGTTTTGGCAGTACTAAGTTAAGTCTGGCAGTATTAAGTTAAGTCTGGCAGTACTATAGTTAGTACTGGTAGAGTGGCAGTACTATAATTAGTACTGGTCGTGTTTAGTTAAGTCTGTTGATGTAACAGAATAGTGATAATAGTTATCTTAGAGATATCTTAGGAGATATCTTAGGAAAGGATATGCATTATCCTTTCACACGTTTTGTATAGCCTTTTAAGGTTTCCTTGGTGTATAAAAGGAACCCTACGGCATAGAGTTTTAAAAAAACAAATAGTAGCATTGGCAGCTTAATAGGAATCAATGAGCAAGTTAGTATTATAATTGTGTTCTTCTTAATATTGTGTTAAGATTATTGCATTAACACTTGGTTATTCATTAAAGGTTTTTTTCCCCAGTGTCTCTCACATAGTTGATTTGGATTTATTCAAGTTAGCTATTGTCTTACAAATGCTATATAGATCCTAAACGTAGGACCTACAATATGGATCATAGTCATTCTATTTAAATTAATTTTGTCTCGTGTTTCTTAATAAATCACGATTTACCAATCTCAATCGAGACAAATCCAGATTACCATCTGGGTTGGCCCGACACACATCTGATTATAAGGCTGAGGGGCCCAATAGGCATTATTATTTCAAATCCCGTTGAATAAACATATGGTCTTATCTTGACTACAAGTATCTTATCATATTATTTTTGATACTTATGAAATTATAGTCTTTATGGCTTCTTGTTAGTGTAGTTTTAGAAGTATATCAAAAAGTACCATCCAATACATAAAAACTAAATTGATCTAAGTCTAAGGATTTACTACGTAAATCATGTACAAGTTTCACTGATGACGACGATCATAAAGTGAGTGACTTGCGTTGGAGAAGTCGTGACATGCGAATTATTGCATATCGTGTGAAGATGGAGAACGTCTTAAATATTTCTGCGAATTAACCAACACTCAAATAAGTCTTAATTCAATTTATTTAATAATGATCAACATAGGACTATTTAGGAAATAACATTTTTATGATGGATTAAACATGCAAAATAGGACCAATTAATTATAATGATACGATCATATCAATTACTTCAATTCATAAAATAACATTGTTTAACAATATCGTTATCAAACAGATTACATGAATACTCGCGGACGAAGACCATGTTCTAGCATGTCGGAGTAAGGTTAGGACGGCTTAGGCTTTCGTAAACGGATCAGCTAGGATTTTATATGTATTGAATTAACAATAATCATTTTGTAGTTTTAATTGCACTCATGAACATAATGACAATTTTCTTGAAAGGTTGGCGCCTTCTGAATTCCTGATTCTTTGGATATGATATGGTAGAGGAATTGTCACAGATTATCTTTATCGGATAGTCTCGCAAGTTCATCAATAAACTTCCTTTTCCAAGCTGCTTCTTTTGGCAGCTATAGACATACGCTATATATTCAGCTTTTGTGCATGTTGTGCAGTAGTATTTGTTTAGAGCTTTTCCATACAACTACGCCATTCAGAACGAAGAATATCAGTTTGAGGGTTTCATGTATCTTATCGGATCGAATCAGCATAACAATAACATTTAACTTGCAGTTTGCTTCAGGATTACCACCTACACCAAAAACGTGTCTTTTAGTATTTCTTTAAAATACTTAAAAGATTTTTCACAGCAGGTCTATGGCTTCTCATGATTCTGTTGAATCGACTTGTATGTTTTATGCGAACGGCATAACATCGGGTTTGTGCACTCACAACATCATATTGGATTCCTAGGCAGCGAAGCATAAGGAACATTTTGCATACGCTTCATTCTTACGATTGTTGTAGCACCATTGAGATTTATTTAAATGAAGATCAAACTTGATTGGAATGGAACCACGTTTTGAATTATCCATTCTATATCTCTTAAGGATTTTGTCAAGATAAGCATTTTGACTTAATCCAATCAACCGTCTTGATCTATCTTTATAGATTTTTATTCCAAGAATAAACGCCGCTTCTCCTAAATCTTTCATAGAAAAACACTTCAGATAGTCCTTAACTTTTGAAGACTTGTATATTGATTTACCATTAATTTTATGTTATCAAGCATATTAAGATTAGGAAAAAATAAGTTATCCCACTAGCCTTTTGATATAACTGGCTCATCAAGATTTGATGGAAAAACCAAATTTTGATTTCTCAGCAAATTCATATTCCAGCTCTAGATGTTGCTTAAGTCCATAAATGGATTTTGAAGCGTAATACTTTATGGGATGATTAGGATCATAAACTTCAGGTTGTTCCATATAGATTTCTTCTTCTAAGAAACCATTCAGACGGGTTTTACGTCCTTTTGCCAAATTCATAGTATAGTTAGCGCTATAGCTATGTGAATTTAATAGCTTCTTATGACGGCAACAGGTGAAATGTTCTCCTATAGTAATACCATAAGTTTGAGTGAAACCCTTTGCACAAGTAGAGCTTTATAACTGTATAATTGCCATCTATATCTGTTTCTTCTTGTAGATACAATTACTTTTAACAACTTTTGCATTTTGGTGAAGATACAAGTTTCCAGATTTATTTTCATTTATGAATTGCTTTTCCGCGTTCATAGCAACAAGCCACTTCTCAAATTTAGGGTCCGATAAAGCTGCTTTATAGTTAGCAGGTTCATTAAGATCCCCTAAACTGTGTTCTTCAACTTCAACATTGAAGGGCAATGATTGGATGATCTCTACATTTAGACATAATCGATTAGGAGCTTTATGTGTCCTTACAGATCTACGAACGAGAACAACATCCTCTTCTTAAGAGGCAATCGAGGCAAAACTTTCTTCCTCAATAAGATGTTCGCTAGTGTTTTCAGAAGGTAAAATATCTTCATCATCTAATTCTACGTTTCTCCTACTCTCTTTTTGAAGTATGAAATCCTTATTCCAGAAATATGCCATACCTCTCAAAACTATTTGTTTTCATGGTGGGTAGTAGAAATAGTAACCCATAGTTTCTTTAGGGTATCCTACGAAGATACACTTAACAGATCTTTATTGAAGTTTATCAGGCGTGTAACATTTCACATGTGCCTCACATCCATAGACCTTTAAGTAAGACAAGTTAGGAACTTTTCCATGCCATAGTTCATACGGAGTCTTGTCTACCTTCTTGGTTGGAACCATATTGAGAATACGTGCAGCAGACTCTAGAGCATAATCTCAAAAGGATAACGGCAAAGTTGTAAGACTCATTCATTGATCCAACATATTTTTTTTAAACAAGTATGATTACGCCTCTCAGACACACCATTATGTTGTGGCGTGTAAGGAGGTGTAAGCTGTTGAACAATTCCATAAGCTTTTAGATAGTCTTTAAATTCTTGACTAATATATTCACCACCAAGATCTGATCGTATGGCCTTAATAGTCTTTTCGAGTTGATTTTCAACTTCATTATTGAATACCTTAAATGTTTCAAAGACTTCATGTTTATGCTTAAGTAAATAAACATAACCATAACGACTATAATCATTAGTAAACGTAATGAAGTAACTAGCACCTTTCTTTGACACATTGTCTAAGTGGACACAAACATTCGTATGAATTAATCCAAGTACATCTTTTAACTTTCTCGTTTTATGTGAAAAAGGTTTTTTCTGGTCATCTTACAGATATACAGGATACGCATTGATCTAACGGTTATTATCGTAGTTTAAAGTCCATCATATTGAAACTTTTCATATACGTTTCTTGTTTATATGGGTTGCAAGACGATAATGCCAAAGATAAGAAGAATCCAAATTAGGTTTGGTTCTCTTATTGCTAATAGAATACATTGAATTAACGATTGGTAAAGTAGAATCACGCATATCAATTTTATAAATACCATTAACAGTAATAGCATTAAAATAAATCATATTATTCATTGAAACTGATAATCTGAAATTCGTAAAACAATGGGTAAAACCCTTATTAACCAAACGATAAACTAAAACAACACCCATAGTAATAGAAGGTACATAATGACAATTGTCTAAAACAATAATTAAACCATTTGGTAAAACTAAGTTAAAACTTCTAATAGATTCCACTTCCGCGCGCACACCATTGCCCACGTACAAGTAGAGACTACCACGCTTCAGCTTCTTTGCTCCTCTAAGTCCCTGTTTTGTGTTACAAATGTGAGTACCACAACTAGTGTCATACACCCAGGAATTTTTAGGAAATGCAAATAATTCAATAGTATAAATACCTAAAGAAGTGGATGCAATATTTTGACCTCTAGTTTTCTTCTTTTTCATCAACTCAGCTAGATACAAAGGACAGTTCCTTTTCCAATGTCCTTCCTCTTTGCAGTGGTGACATTGTCCATCTTTTGCCAAACGCTCTTTCTTGTAAGGTTGAGGCTTTTTTGGTTTAGTAGGATAAGAGTTTTTATGACCCTTACCTTTCTCTTTCCCTTTAGCCTTACCTTGCGGTTTATTCTTCTAGACTCTACCACTTTGAATCGTCATCACATGTGGTGTAGAGGAAGCACCAACAATTTGCTGCTTGTTCCTCTTAATGCTTTTCTCAAATTCAATAAGCAATGAATACACTTTACTTATTGTCTTCTCCATTGATTACATATTGTAATTTTGCACAAAAGCTTGAAATTCACTTGAAAGTCAATTCAAGATAAAACTGATAGACACTTTATCAGGAAAAGCATAGTTGAGTGTAATCTATTGATCCAGATAGCTTTTCATCAATAGAACATTGTTAGATATTAGAAAAAGACTCGGTCACCCCATGTATTTTACTGTTCATTATAGCTCGTAGTTTAATAGGTAAACGTGGTTTTCCATACATCTTTTGGAGCTCAGTAATCATCTCTTGAGGAGATTTGTTTTCAAATTGCTGATAGAGTTTTGGTGACAAGTTCCAAGCATCAAACAAGCAGACTTCATTGTGACGATCAAAAAAGAGAATTCCAATCAGGCAAGAGCTTGATTATTAGCACTTTTTTTTTTTGCGTCAGGTGTAGTGGCAAGGGTTTTTCAAAAACATCTCGGTAATTTTTCAGTATGACATCACGGTTTGAGCGCACGCAACCACTCATTAAAATTTGGTCCAGTAAGTTGATGCTTCTCAAGCATTGACCTGAAAGCCAAACTATTTGTTTTTGGTTTAGGCATTGTTAAGTGCCATCTATAAATAAACAAAAGTTCACATTAGTATTTTCGATAATACTTTCTTTTAAAGAAAATTAAATACCCATGCTTATAAAATAAAGCATATAATTTCGATAAAGCTAGATCCACCTGACTATAAAAAAACCACACCAGCCATCAGATTATCTGCTAGTGATGATGATTATTCAAAGGTAACTTAACGATTATATGAATCTAATAAACTCCTACATTATGGGGACTCTACTTTAGTGTACATCACATATGAACATTCAAACGTGAAAAAGTGAGCATGTATATCCCATCATATGCACGAGTTAAGGTCTCACCATTTAAACTTATTAAGTCGGATCCAACAAAAAAATTGATTATATACACTTAACGTCTCACTAATAAGGTGTATTATATCACCTTAGGTTTACAAAACCATGAATAGGTCTCAACTAATTCATGAAAGTAAGTGCAATGTTTTTCAAGTTGGATGGCAAAAAGACTTGTTTTAAAGGGTAAGATTTTTTTTATCGTGTCAACCATGTACAAAGAGCATGCACACCTGTTGTATCAGAATTTTTTAATAAAACTATAATTTATAAAACACCTTATGGACTTACAAAATTGCTAGTCTAATCATGGAAGATTTTATATCGGATGTAAGCCGAATCCACTTTTGACTTTTTGCATTATATAAATTTTTTTCCCCATATTACAATCTAAATTTCGATATCATTAGTCATGTTTATATTTGTTTTTTGAAAAACCCTTTGCTTTGATGTACAATACATAACAATTTATCAAAAGCAAACAAATAAACATAAACAACTTAAAACATATATCCGATTAACACATTAATCACATACCACATGCATAACCAATTGATGATAACCTAAAATCTATGTGATTTAAATTAAAAACACATAGCATAAAACTGTCAAAACAATTTAAATTTTACTTCAGGTCACGTCAGAGTGCAGCTAGAGTCTTCTTGAGCCTTAGCTCAAAACTACAAAGTTGTAGATCTACAAGTCGTGGACCACCCACAAAAATTTCAAATTTTTTCGATATCGGATGAATTTATTATGATTTTTTTTACTAACAGGTGTCATAACACCTTACGCACAAACGTAAAAGTTCACTCAGCGCGAAGAGCCGCAGTCAAGATCCCGACGTTTTATCATCAATTATGCATGTTTAACACTTAACAATTATTATACATTCATATATCATATATCACATGCCATCATCCATGGTAAACTTGCAAGATTCACCATGGATCTCTTCAAATTAACATTTAATAAAGCGAGAAGATTCATATTAACAATTAATACATACCGATTATTAACAATTAATCTACGATATCCATCAAAAACTAATTGCATACATCTTATTGTTGTCTAATTAAATGTTATTACCCTAATTAGGGTTTATGAACACAAGATCATCAAATAAAAATTAAGACAACATCAAAACCTAGCAATTTTTAACGTTCTTGATAACAATTATGTAATTTATAGATCTATATGACCGGCTCTTGACTCCACTGTTGGAATTAGTAGACATTATTATCATATTAACTATTAATAAATACTAGCACGCAGCGAAAGACTAGCACGTAAGATCATTCACATAGTCATATAAATTAACATAATAATAATAAAATAAAAGCGTACCTTTTAGAAAATCTTGAATTAATAAATCAAGAACAATATAAGATCAAAGTATGATCTCTCTTTGGATTCATACACACGTTTGTTAGCGATTCAATTAGAATGCTAGTTCTTTTATAAACAATAAGGGTACGTTTGGTAGAGAGAATTTCAAAGAATAGAAATGAATTAGAGAATAGAAATTCGAAGAATAGAAATTGGTAGGGAAATTTTGTATATTGACACTGTTTGGTAACAACAGAGAAATTAAGAAATAAATCATCTTTTTATTTTTGAAAAAATAAATAATTGCCAACATGTTTTTTAGGCAAGATCATTATCAATAAAATGAAGAAATGATCAGATTACACTCAAATGTGATATTCAAATAAAAGAAGATATTGAAATAACAAATCTAAGATAAACTACAACATATCACTTTCGCAGATCTCGTAAAAACATAAATCTCACAAAACCCAAGAATCTTGATATGGGGGGACACGTCTGTGTACTGCCGCATGGGACGACCGACAGAGGTCGACCCTCCCATTACGTTTAGCCTAACTCCTTGATGGTTTATAAAATCACCGAACAAAAAAATATGTGAATCAAACATTAAAAATAATATACTTTTCATTCATTTATTCTGATCCTCGTCGACCAAACACACCCTAGAAATATAAATTTCAAGTAAAACAAGGGATAAAGTCGGTATACACATTAAAAGATGATTAATAATACACTTCTTGGTGCTGTCTGAGGACTGAGGTTATCATTTGGATATCTTGCCTGTACAAACGACTTATACGTGAATACTGACAAGACTTCTGTACAATAGTATATACGTGAATACTGAGTTTAAAAATGAGCCTTGAATCTCAGGCTTATTCACAAAACATATGTTTTTTTAAGATGAGTCATATAATAAACTAATACGAAATACTCTTATAAATCGTTTGTACCCTCAAAATTTATTTCACGTGATTAAGGGATTTGCTAACAACCATAAGCATTCCATAAATATAAAAAACACATTTAATGAACTTATATATTTCATAATTATACATTTCTAATAATTTTAAACATGATATGTGATGTTAAATATGATATGTTTGAAGATCATTTAATGCTAATTATTTAAATATGGAATGCTTAAACAACACTCATAGGGTGCTTAAAGAATATCTCCGTTTTCTTTCAATAAAATAAACTACTCAATTAAGAAAAAAAATCAAACCATATATGGCAAAAATCCTTGGCCTCGTCATGCCAAATCCTAAAAAATAATAGAAAAGTTCATTTGCATACTAGTTTCTTCTCACATACCAAGGGACAAATCCTTACCATCCATTTGTGTTTGATCTAATGGTTAGGATTAAATACATATTTTTCATTAAAAAAATGTTTTTTCATCCGCTATAAAAACAATTTTTTTTTCAACCTCTCATTTTCCCCTGATTTTTCACACACAAAATAACGTTCTTCCCCAATTCTCTCCATCTTTCCTCAAATTCAAAATCACCCAATCAAACTTTAACCTAACATTCGATTCATCAAATTAATCGCCAACAATCACCATCTTCTTCAATTATAATCTTCAATTTGATCAAATTCATCATTATTTTCATTCGTCATTTTGGTCCCACTCTTCGTCGCCGGAATGATTTACCACCACTATTTCCTTCTTCGCCGTAATCAAAGCCATTATATCTTTCTACATACAAAAAGAGAGTAAGATCTAATGAATTATAATTAAATCAATTATTGCAGATACCTAGTTTACTGTCTAGTGATATTTAAAGTCGTATGGATTACTTTTTGAGAAGTGCTTGCTTGAACGATATATAAGTGCGAGTTATTTTGTGGTATGCACTATAGGTTTTGAATTAGCTAGGGTATGATTAGTAGTGGTTAATGTTATCCCAAGTTGAATTAGCCAGGGTATGCTCTTTAGGTTTTGAGTTAGTTTGGAAGCTGATTCATGGTTTAAGCTTGCATACAAAGTGTTCGATGAAATGCTTCATTTTGTTAATACGTTTTTTTGTTGCATATAGAGGTTTCTTATGAACTAAGATGATGGATGGTTTAAACTTTGAGGATTACTTATTTTAACTACTAAAAATGGACTGTTTAGAGATAGTTTGCTGAAAATTGAGCTCATATATGCTCCGACTACTTACTATGGTTATGTTTAAGAAGGATCTTTCTGCTCTTCAACAGTTTATTACTACACATGGATGTGTTGATTACTCGAGGCTTCCATCAATGAATAAATTAAGTTAGTTTTGTGGCAAATTTGAATCCAAAGGTGTGTTTGACAGAACTTTTGGCGAACTGATATTGTTTTGTGTGGGATCTAAACATCAAGTTCCTTGTTAAGTCACTTTATTGTTTCTAGTACTTACACATCATGAGTAGGCACTATTGGTACAACTGAGTTCATATTATCCAATTTGATGAGAGGATTTTTTTTCTAATCTTCCTGCGCCATACGCCACTAATCGATAGCTATTTGTTGTACCTCAGGTCATCTTGGGTGGTTTCGTTAATACTAAGTGAAAATAGGTGCCTTCAGGTAATTTACTTAATTTAAGTTTGTGGCGTCTTCAGGGAATTTCTCAATTTAAGGCAATGTTGTAGATACAGTTTATCAAACCTATTCCATGTTCTATTCTGATTAGCCATGTATTTGTTGTTGTCTCTTTAAAGAGTCCAATATCTATTACATGAACTAAACGAGTGTTAGTTTGATGGCCATTTGGTACAAGGGAAAAATTTAGGACAGGCAGACATGGGGGACGAAGTATAAAAAAGAGATGTGATTCTATGGTCACTTGGTTATGACACAATTTAAGGATATTTTCTACAAAATATTTGTCTCTTTCAGTTTAATGAGAATAAATTCATTGGTGACGTTCTTGTTTTTTTAATTTTGTGATGCATGCCTCTATTCTTTCTAGTATGTTTTGACTTTTGAGCTATAATCTTATACTTTTGGGTTACTGGTTACAGTTTGGCTTATATAATCGGGAAAATTGACTGTTATAGTTCTGTACTTTCACAAATTTCCTACTCTAAGTACTCAACAATCATTTGCTAATGATAACATCACTGTAGTATTTGTGACTGACTATTTTAGGATCTTTTAAGTTGGCTTATTTATTTAACCGGTTAGGGAAGTTGACGTGGAGGTTATTTGCTTTGCTGGAAATTAGATGAAACATTAAAAATAAAAATAAAATCCCTAAAATTCAGTTTTCACGTATGATTTGCATATCTTCATGTAAACTGACATAAACCCCTAACCATCAATCTCTGCTTCCAACTCAAATGATAAAAATGCGATTCTAAGTGTCAAACTCGTTGGTGGACATCATCATCTAACAGGTTTGCTATGTTTTTCTCGTCGTATACTATTTTGTTTCATCTTCCTTCAATTTAAACTGATATCATGCAAATATAATAAAATTTTAGGATGGCAACATCATCTCCATCTGCTGTAATTGTTTAGATGGTGTTTGGGTCTATAGTATGTTTGGTATTATGTTTCAGGTCTGCTCAAATATAATGAGAGTATCTACATTGATTGATGCAACGGTCGAGTGAAGACAGGTGTTCTATGTGGCATCAAAGATATATAGTCAAGTACTTCGGCATATTTGTTCAAGTATTTTTGACTTTCAATGGCTTATCAGTGGTTTTTTATGGTCTTCTTGTCCTACCATTTTAGTGGCTGCATTATATGGTCTGTCATGTGGGGTTCTCATTGTTTGGTTTATTTAGGTGTGACCTCAGTTGTGGTTCTTGTGTGATCAATATGGTTGATGGTCAATGTTAAATGTTCTTTGGTAACAAGATCATAAAAAGAATGGGTTCACAGCCATATACTTTATGGTTAATTTTTGAAGTTGCTAATTTAAGTTGCTGTAAAATTTGTGATCTTGATGCAAGGCTTTTGTTTTAAGTTGCTTGTAGTATGGATGGGGCTAAGGCTACAAGGTTTGGTAAATTTGTGCAAGGCAATTTCATTATCTAATCAATACCATTACAAAGACCGGTGGCATTTGTTTAAGTACCATAAACATAACAAATAGCAAAAAAAATAACCTTAAAACCCAATATTAAAAACCAATCATAGATTTTCATGTTTTACTTTTTTCTATCCAATATTCTAATTCTTCCATTTGATTTGCTTAAGCAGCAGCTTCAATCTTTTCGTTTGAACATGACTATTTTCCTTCATTTGCTTACTTTTAGCCTCTCCAGTTTCATTTTCAAGCCACACATTGTTGATACGTAATGCGAACGTCTGTCTAGCAGAGTTGGTCAGGGGGCTCTTCCCTATGCGAAAGGTCTCAAGTTTGAGTCTCCCCATGATGGTAACCTCCTGTAGACGAATGGGAGTGGGCTCCCACTAACTACACTAATTATGGGTATGTTTGGCGTGCGAACTTATCAGGGCTTATCATAAGCTACCATTAAAAATAAGTCTCGTTTGGCTGACACGACTTTGAAGGGTCGTGTAAAAAAATAAGCTACTAAATGGAATGCTAGTTAAACTAGCATGTAAAAATAAGCTCCAGCATCCAGCTCCTGCATCATGCTCTAGCATTCAGCTCCAACAACCCGCTCCAGCTCCTACTTGTGCCAAACATACCCTATATCTAGCCGTTCTAGAAAACATTGTTGATACGTAATGTTGCAGTCAACCCAAATAATTAAGACCCAATTTGGAGTTGAATACTTGAATCCTACAACAAAATTTCACCTTTAACCTTTTAAGTAATTAAAAGGCCCATAACATTGATTACATGTTAAAAATTCTAAAAAAACACAAAACTTTTGAGCAAAAGTTCATTCTTAATTAACCCTGAACCGACAGTAAAAAATTTATATGCCTTTCTATTGCGATGAAAGACACAAAAACTATCTTGTATCTCAGAAATATAAAAATATTAGAAAACAAATAGGTGATAATTTATAAAAAATATATACAAGACAATGAAATATCACATGTGATATTAAAAGTTTAAAAAGTGTACTTGTTTGTTTCTGAAATATCACAAGTGATATTAGACATTAACCATGTTTATAAAATATCACAAGTGATATTAGACATGTCATATAAATTAATGCAATACTTGTTTGGTTTTGAGAATACGTCGAGTTTTTATTTTTATAGTTTGCTTTCTTATTATTCATTTTGGTATTTGTAGAAGACACTTTATCACTTGTGATATAACGTTGTATCAAAGTAGAAAAGTATTTAATGGTATGTCATAGTCACTTTAGAGTAATAGCACAGGTGATAAAGTAATAGATAGTTAAATTAGGCATTTTAGAGTAATATCACATGTGATAAATAAATGTGAACTTTTATTAACTAAGATTCACTTTTGGTTCAACACTTATTATCACCGACATTGTAACATCACAAGTGATAAATAAATAATAATAAATATCATGTAATAAGGCAATATAATTTGACACTAAGTATGGTATTTCACATACGATTAAAGCAATATAATGTAACACTAATTGTGTTTATTTTTAAAAATTTTAATATCTAATTAATATTATCTATCACTTATGATATTATACTGCTAGTAAGAATAAATGGTTAAAACTCTTTAGGTGAATTCTTATTTTGATCAAAAGCAATGCAAACACTTGTTTGATTTTAAGAATACGCAAAGTTTCTATTTTTATAGTTTGCTTCTTTTTTATTCATTTTGGTATTTGTAAGTGACACTTATTTATCTCTTGTGATATAACACTGTAAGAAGGATGAAGGGTATTTAAATCAACGTTCTTAGTCACTTAAGAGTAATATCTCATGTGATAACGCAATATAATGTGATACTAAGTCTGATATTATGAGTAATATCACATATGATAAAGTAATAAAATAAACAAAAGTAGACATAATCATGCCTGGCTATATCACCTGAGATATTACTATAAAGGGACTAATTTCACATTCTATTATTTTATCACCTGAGATATTACTCTAAAGTTAATAAGACAGACCATTTAACTATTTTTTAACTTTGATACAATGTTATATCAAAAGTGATAAACAAGTGTCACTTACAAATATCAAAATGAATAAAAAGGAAACAAAATTTGAAAATAAAAAAGACATATTCTCAAAATCAAACAAGTGTTGCATTAATTTATGACATGTCTAATATCACTTGTGATATTTCATAAACATAGTTAATGTCAATGTCACTAAAACAAGTAGTATATTTTTAACTTTTTAATATCACATGTGAAATTTCATTGTTTTGTATATTTTTTTATATATTATCACCTATGATAATTACTAACCAGATAACATGTAAGAGTGGGTTAAGGGTTTTATCTCTCTCCTTATAAGATTTAAAGGTTTTTTCTTGAGGTAATATGAGATTTAAAAGTTTCATGTATAATATACACTTATGAATTAGTCAACCTAGTGGTTAGGGATTTACATTTTTTTGTAAGAGTTTTACAATGGTTGGGGTTTAGGAGGTCTGTATATAGATTTATTTAAATTTATGTATATATCACAGTGTAAATTAATACCTATGGTTAGGAGGTTTAGAATTTTTGATATAGGTTTTATGTTATAAGGTTTTATCTGTTTTTGGTATATGTTTTTAAGTTTATGTATATATCACTTGTGATATTATAATCCTATGTTAGGTTTAGGTTTTTGCGGTATAGGGTATTTATGTTAGGGTTTAGGCTTTTGGTACGGGTTTATTGAGGTTATGGGAAGGGGTTTTAAGGATTTTGCGGTATAAGGTAATATAGCGGTTAGGGGTTGATAATTTGGTATAGGGTTTAAGTGTAGTGTTTAAGGTTTTCTGGTAATAGATTTAGTGGTTAAGGGTTTAAGGTATAGGGTTTAAAGGTTTTTGAATATAGGTTTTTTACAAGTTTATTATACACCATTTGATATTTATACCTAGTGTGTTAGGGTTTAGGCTTTTTATAGCGTGTTAGTGTAGGGTTTAGGTTTTTGATATAGATTTAAAGTTTATGTATATATCCAATTGTAGATAAGTTAATAAGCTATGGTTAATTTAAGGTTTTGTATATGCGTTTAGATGGTTAGCATGGGTTTAGATTTTGATATTATATATATATATAACATAGAAGAATATATATAATAAATATGATATATATATATAAAAATATATATATATATATTATATTCAAATATATATAATATAGTATATATAAATCACATTGTGCTATTTCTACCTAGTGTTAAGGGTTTAGGTTTTTGGTTTAGGATTAGTGATAGGGAGGTGCGTGGTTGAAGAGCGGTGTTTTTGCATATAGTTTATGGTTATGGGTTTAAGGTTTTGTATATAGTTAGTGGTTTATGTTTTTAGGATTTTTGTAAGGGTTTTCGTGTTAAGGTTTTAGGTTTTGGTATAAAGCTTGAGTGATAGGGTTTAGGCTTGTGGTATAAGTTTTAAATTTTATATATATATATATAGATATTTATATAAATATATATATATATATTTATATATATTATTACTTTGATATTATACATCAGTGGTATGGGGGTAGGGTTTTGGTAATTATATAGTTATGTTTATTGGTTTAGGTTTTTGGTATTATGGTTTTAGTTTAGGGTTTAGTTTTTGTATAGATTTAAAGTATATGTATATATCACTTGTGATATTTATTACTGTATTAGATTATGATTTTTGGTATATTGTTTAGTGGTCAGTGGTTTAGGGTTTTTGTTATAGATTTTAAGGTTTATGTATATATTACTTGTGATATTACACATAGTGGTTAGGGTTTAGTTTTGTATTGTTTTAGTGTTTAGTTATAGGTTTTTAGTATAAATTTTAAAGTTTATGTATATATTACTTGTGATATTACACAATGTTAGGGGTTTAGTTTTTTGGTAAATGTTTTAGGTGTTAGGTTTAATATTTGATAGAGGTTTTATAGGTTTACGGTTTAAGGTTTTTGTATAGGGTTTAATGTTTAGAGTTTAGGATTTTTTGTATAGATTTTCTAAGTTTATGTATAATATCACTGTATATTATACCATGGTTGTCAAGGTATATGGTTTATGGATAGTTTTAGTGGTTAGTTTGGTATATGGGTTTTTATGGTTTAAGTTTAGGGTTTTTGCTACAAAAATAAATGTTTATGCATATTATCAATTTGTATATTATACCTATTTAGAGGGTTTAGGATTTTCGGTATACAGTTTTAAAGTTAATGTATATATCACTTGTGATATTGAGAGAGGCGAGAGAGAGAAAGGAGAGACTGGTTTATAGTTTTTTGGTATACGTTATGGAAGGGTTCGGACTATATGTTTGTGTTATTGTTATTACTTCATAGTAAAAGTTGTCATAGTTGTAATATTTTTATTGATAACTTTTTTCAATTCCAATTAAGTTAACTTTGTATAATGACATTCTAATATCAATTGTGAATATCATAAACACAGGCAGAATGGTCTAAATCAATTGTGAAAATTCATAAACAAATAAATATCTTTTTTAATTTGATATCACCTAAAAATTATTTGTATTGTTTTTTGTAAATTTTTTTTATAATACTTATCACTAAATCTTTAAATAGTTTTTATATATATTTAGGTACACTATATGTGTGTTTTCTTTGTTTTTTTATTTTTTTTGATAAATAGACGATTCTCAAACAAATATATAAAAAAACAATTAAAGAAGACAAAACAAAGCCTTACGTGAAAACCATGTAAGCTTAGGAATGACATGCGTGAAACATGCTTCGGAAACATGACTAAAAACGAAACTGAACTATAAGTCTCTAAACTATACCAAGCTACAATACAAAAAACAAAAGCATGACACAAAAATCACTACACACGAATGTCTTCATTTTATGCAAATCACAAAGTAAGCCCAATATATCTAAAGTCTTCATATCATGAAAATCACAATAAAGCCTAATAACTAAATTCTTCCGTTCGTGCACATCCATACTGATTCTTCAAAATGTAGTCAAATATCATTACCATGATATCAGCACCAAACAACATACTATATATAACAGCAAACCCATAACACTCAGTCTCATAAATGAAGTATGAAGAGAAGCCCAAGCAAACCAAATCACCAATTCCCATAGCAATCGCACTGTGACAATAACATAGCAGCCGAAGAACGGACATTATAATCCAAAAACCATATGTGCTAGGCACACACAGCCTTGAAAATTTTGAAGATTCTTACCGCCCGCAACGACAATAATGATAAGATTAACCAAGTAAGAATCTTTTTCTTTTCCGATAAGAGTATCTTTTTGATGTAACAATCAGTAGGTGGACAATTTACCATGGCAAGAACAGCGATGAGTATGATGATGCTGCGAAAATTGCTATGTGACTCGTACTGTATGGAAAGAACCAGCAGCCATCTAACTAGACTGTTAACACCATTAGTTAGCTAGGTCGGCCTATGCAGCCCACTCGGCTGGACCATGACTCCATGAGCCAAACCCACAGCCATATACCAGACTGTTAAAACCAAATTACCTGTTAACTAGGTCAGCCGATGCAACCGACTTTTATTAGACCATTTAAACTATCAACCAGACTCAAAAAAAGGCTACGGCTGAGTATAACTGTTCTTCCTCAAATGGCTTCGCGACATACCCATCCATTCCACACTTCATACATTCTTCATCTGTAGCTTGAATGACATCTACTGTAAATGCTAAAATTGGTGTATGCCAATGACTCACATCTGCCCATTTGAAGAGCAGAAATGAGGATACGACGATGAAGGGTTTATGTGAACAAGTTTAAAAGAAAAGTATCAAATATATCACTGTGATCATAAGAAATGCATACTGACGAAGTAGACTCGTACTCTTGATTTTTTTTAACAACTTACTTTAGGCACTGGATTCTTCATTGATTCCCAGCTTCATCATAGTTCTTGAAAGCTTCAAAAAAAGTCGATAGTTGCTTTTGTCCATCAGCACTCTGCCATATGCATCTTGCCACCACACTTGTGTATTATACCCATGATCCTTGGATGTGGAATTGTTGATTTAATGGTGAGTGCTTTTTGGTACAGTTGCTGTAACAGTTACATAAAAAACAAGTTACAGATGAAAATTGCAGTGCGTGGCATAGAGGAACAAGAAGTTAAATTGAGATGGAAGAAATCTCGAAATGAACAAATATTAATATCTTCCTAAAGTAAAATCATTTAGGGTGATTTTACCAATTTATGTTGAGCTATACTAATGTTGGTTATGCTTTCTAGTTGTGATTTTGAAACAGTTACAGATATGTTTGTTTGCTTACCAGATGCTTATATACAGGGGTGATACTAATTTGCAGCTACATACATTAATCAATATATCACAACTTTTATCGACTAATACATTAGTCAGCTACATATAGTTATTCAATCAACAACATATCAGGTCACATTTCAACTCCTCAACTAAAACACCCCACTTAATAAAGTCTCGATTAAAACAAAAGTTGTCATACGCGAAACAGAGATCAAAATTAAATTCAAACCTACAAGAAATTCAAACCTACAAGGAGCGTCAGTATCATGCATAACTTCAAAATCAGTAAATCAGGTCTTATATCAATCTACTAACCTTTAACGCTAACTAGTCGCAAACATGCACAATCACCTTATCACAACATCACAAATTATCAAAAATTAGTCATTAAACACACTAATAATCACTTTATAACAGTAAAAATTAGAGTATTATGACAACAATCTATCAATAAGCAACTTAAAATGAATAAAATCACAAAAATATGCACAAATATCATAAAAGCATAAATAAAATTCAGAAATAAGAAGAATATCACAATAATACTTAAATTACAACAAACTAATGGATCTGTATAAGCGTACCATCATCGGCGTTATGAATCAGTTCGTTTTGAACCGTTTTTTTCAAGGATCTGTTGATATACTAGTTACTTGTCGCATTTTTTTGTTTATTTCGTGATTTGCACGGTTAATTTGCGCAGATTGTTGTATTTCTTGTTAGGGTTCGATGTGTAGAGAGTGAATGTGTGTGGTGTGTGTTTTTTTTGGGATAAAAATGAGAACAACAATGTTATGAACAAGGTTTTTATTCATAAACTATATACTATTCGACTTTAATCAGTCGACTATGAACTATTCGACTTTAATCAGTCGACTATGAACTATTACATAAACTAATAAGCTAACTATTAGACTCTCATTGGAGAGATCTAACTATGATGGATAATTAAACTACATACCTTAGACCTCCTTTTATAGTATAAGGAGTCAAGGTTTACATGGAAACTAAAAAAGATAATAATGATAAAATTAATTATCTTTGACCAAATTAATTATCTTTGACCAAATCTTGTTCTTGTTCTTGTTCTTATCTTTGACCAATTAATTATCTTTGGCCAAATCTTGTTCTTGTTCTTATCTTTGACCAAATCATTATCTTTATCTTTGACCAAATCTGAGAGAATCTTCCAATTCTTATCTTTTGAAGACTTCTACAATGACGACTTTGGTCCTTCTTGTTTCCATCTTGTTTCATTCATTATTTTGTCTTTATCAACTCAAATATAATTCTTAACACTTCTACATCTATAAATATCAATTTGGATAACCAAAAATAAAAAATAAAATGTTCCTTAAAAATTATTACACGTTAAACCAAAAAAATCCTGCAGCGAAGCGCGGGTTTCCTTGCTTGTTACTTTCCTAATTTTGAAAGACTAATGCTTAACTAATTTAAAATACTAGACTTAATTCATTCTTAGGAATACACTATATTCTCTTTACGCTCATACTATAATTATTCACCAAATAACACAACAACGCATAAAATCATGCTATCATTTCTATTGTTACAAAATGTGAATGAAATGAAATAGCTACCAAAACCACAACTCAATCACAATATGATGAACAGGCATCACGGATTGATATTAAATACTCATATAAGGTCGCATAAGCACTCAATTATAACACATATAATTACTTTAGTTAACTCTAACGGTTTGACTAACTTGCTCAAGTCACGGTTGTCACAGCATTCACCTCCATAGGTAATTTTTCACAACACTGATACTCTTGGGTAATGAAACATTTATCAGGCAGTTATATTTGATTAAATACTTTAGGTCATTAAGCAAAAGTACCTTACATGGACCAGATCACTGAGTTAAATTGCCGCCGAATTATACTGGCCCAAAACACGCATCCTATCTAACATGTTGGTATGCGGTTTTTTAGAATGAACAACATTGTAAATCTAAAAATTATACCAGTACAGGGTTAGCCAGTTAGTTACAAATTTGCAAACTATAAATGGCTGCTGACAATAACATTCTTTAAAAACATAACTGTATCTTTTTGAAGGTGTGCCGGTCACTTACCATAACATTGGGCCGCCCTCTCACGAATGTCGTAACTGCCATGCTACCATGTAGTACGAAGAGAGAGAAGAAAATTCAAAGAAGGCTGTGAACCCAACCTTCTCACTTTACTGTCAAGGAGGTAAAGTGCTACTCCCCACTTTCAATGATACACCGCCACCGTTAAACAGTCTGCTCGACTATAATCATCCTGCAACATCAAAATTCCGAGATCAAATTAGAGTTTATAATAGCATGTTCTGCTTCACGTCATTTGATGCCAAAATAGACCATTCAATTAATATAGGTACGACACCGTATACGTTTAGAATAAATGGACAAAGCTATCATCGAATGGGGTCCCTAATTCCTAAGGAAGGAAGTCAGCCAAAATTTACGCAGCTCTATTTTTTTGATACTCAAAATGAAGTTAGAAACCGGCAGACTGCTTTCATTGATAAGGACATAAGTGACGGTGTGGATCAGTAAATAGTCAGAGGTTTAATCTAATTGTTAGATCGTTATAGCCCAATTTCTAAGGCATTCCGCATGGCAAGAGATTGGTGCAACACACATAACTTGGTGAACTTCCATCTGTGGATACATAGCGATAGAAAATTAGCCAGACAGTATAACCCTCCCACCGTGTCTGAAGTCGTTGCGGTGATCATAAATGATTTTGGGGAAGGGATTCTTACGAGGGACGTCATTGTGAACAACAAGGATAGTGGGGCAAGACAAATATCATAATTTCATCCATCATACATGGCACTCCAATACCCTTTGTTGTTTCCGTATGGGGAAGATGGCTTCCATGAGGAAATACCTTATAACAACAATGCAGGGACACGAAAAACAAAGCGGGGATATATAACAATGAAAGAATACCATAGTTACATAATTCAGCAACGAACCAACCAGCGTAGTACTTTATTAAAAGGAGGGCGATTGTTTCAACAATATTTAGTGGATGCATACAGTGCAGTTGAAGAGCATCGGCTTAAATGGACAAGGAATAATCAAGACACACTACGAGTGGACCTATATCATTATCTCTGTGACGCAGTCACACGAGGTGACACAAATGTAGTAGGACTTGGAAAAAGGATAGTTCTTCCAATGACCTTTACGAGGAGCCTACGATATATGATGTAGAACTACCA